>JAAGWI010081434.1:0-92029 GCA_012274505.1 Galium porrigens var. tenue
CGACATAAACTGCGACTGCAAAGAATATGTCATCGACTATCTCGAGCGCGCTTTCCCTACTCGCCAAATGCGCGTCTTCACCGACGACACAGGCACGCAGCGCTCCGAGCCGATGACGGACGAGACGGGTAATCCCGTCTACAATCCCGAAGCCGAAGCTGCCCGCGCGCTGATGATCGAGCATCTTTGCGCATTGCCGCCGATCATGTCGGCGCTCGACGGCATCCTGGAGCATTTCGGGCATGATCGTGTCGCGGAAGTCACTGGGCGGACAAAACGCCTAATCTCGACGGGCGACGGCCGGCAGAAGCTGGAAACCCGTTCGACCCGTACCAGTCAGGCCGAGGCCGCGGCCTTCATGCAGGGGCTGAAGCGCGTCCTCATTTTCTCGGACGCCGGCGGGACGGGGCGATCCTATCACGCATCAATGGACGTGCCGAACCAGGAGCAACGCGTCCATCTGTTGCTCGAGCCGGGCTGGCGCGCGGACCGCGCCATTCAGGGCCTTGGCCGAACCCATCGGACCCATCAGGCGAGCACGCCACTGTTCCGGCCCGTCACGACCGACTGCAAAGGCGAACTCCGCTTCACCAGCACGATTGCGAGGCGGCTCGACAGCCTCGGCGCACTCACACGGGGTCAGCGCCAGACCGGCGGTCAGAATCTCTTCGACCCGGCTGATAATCTGGAGAGCGAATATGCTTGCGCTGCGCTGGTGACGTGGTTCCACTTGCTGGTCGATGGCAAGCTCAAGAGCATCTCGCATTCGGAATTCGAGGATCGGACCGGTCTCGAGCTCTGCGACAAGGACGGCGTCCTGAAAGAGGAACTGCCGCCCATCCAGCGATGGCTAAATCGCATCCTCGCGCTTCCCATCGGCCTGCAGAACAGCATCTTCGATGAGTTTCTGTCCCTGGTCGAGACACGGGTATCGGCGGCGAGGGAGGCTGGCCGGCTCGATGTCGGTGTCGAGACGATCCTCGTCGATTCCGCCACCTTGATCGACGACACACTGCTCCGGACCGACCCGGTCAGCGGGGCGACGTCGCACTTGCTGACCATCGAGATCGCGCGGCGGCGGACCCCTGTCACCTTGGAGCGCGTGCTGCGTATCGCCGACAGCGATAGCACCGCCGTATTTCTGCTCAACGCCAAGTCGGGGATGGTCGCGCTGCAGACCCGCGCCCGAGCGCTCATGGAGGAGAAGGACGGAACGCCGATCCCGCGCTTCGAGCTGACGAGGCCGACCCGGCGGGAATATATCCGCGAGCATGAGCTCTTCGAGAGCGCCTGGAAAATAGTCGATCGGGACGCCTTCTGCGCGAAATGGCAGGCCGAAGCCGATGAAGCGGCGAACAAGGTCGACACCGAGACGATCCGCCTCGCGACCGGCTTGCTTCTGCCGATCTGGTCGGCGCTGCCCAGCGATCATCTGGTGGTCAACCGCATCGCTGACAAAGCGGGAAATAGCTGGCTCGGCCGCCTCGTTTTCGACGAGCACGTTGTCCAGCTTTTCACCAAGCTCGGCATCGATCGCGCCGAGAACCTGCCGCCCTCGGACATCATCAAATCGGCCCATTCCGGTCGAAGCGTTGATGTTGCCCGCCCATTCCCCATGACGATCCGCCGCGCGATGGTGAACCGAAATCATCGCATCGAGATAGTCGGGGCGCCGTCGGATCAGCTCGCCTGGCTGAAATCCTTGGGCTGCTTCACCGAGATCATTCAGTACCGGACACGGGTGTTCCTTCCGGTGAGCATCGCCGCCGACATCCTTGGGCGCATTCTCGCCGATCCTGGGTGAGCGCGGGTCGCCCTTGGTCAAACGACCGAGGCCGCTCTTGGGAAATAGGGAAGGGGGAACGGGGTGGTGTCCGGGAATTGCCGGACGCCAAGAGGAGTGACCCCGGTGATCCAGACCATCAAACTCGCCAAGCTGCGGCTCTCGCCGATCAACGTCCGTACCGCACCGGACGAACAGCTTCAGATTGAACCCATGGCCGCCAGTATCGAGGCCAAGGGCGTCCTTCAGAATCTGCTCGTCACGCCCGCCAAAAAGCCGCGCGGCACCTTCGAGGTCTTCGATGGCGGACGCCGTTGGCGCGCGCTTCGCCTGCTCGCCGAGCGCGGTACGATCTCGGAAGCCGATTTCGATGTCCCCGTCATGATCCTTACCGGCGACGATGCCGAATTGTCCGAAACGTCCACGGCGACCAACTTCCATCAGCTCAAGATGACCCCCGCCGAGGAATGCCGCGCCTTTCAGCACTTCATCGGCTCGACCGGCGATCTCGATGCTGTCGCAAAGCGTTTCGGCGTGACACGTCGCTTCGTCGAGGGGCGCCTGCGCCTCGCCTCGCTGGCAGCGCCGATCTTCGACGCCTTGAGCAAAAGCGAGATCACGCTCGACATCGCCAAAGCCTATGCGTCGACCGAAAGCCACGACAAGCAGCTTCTGGTCTGGAACAGCTACCAGAATGGCCACGTAACGGCCGACACCATCCGCCGCGTCATCGCCAATGAGACGCTCAAGGCCAGCGATCCGATCGCGATTCTGGTCGGCGAGGAGCGGTATCGCGCGGCAGGCGGCAAGGTCGATGGCGACCTCTTCACCGACGGCAACGACCGCTGGAACAATCCCGAGATCGCGCACCGTCTCGCCGGCGACATCATGGAGGCCGAAGCGAGACGCATCGGTGAGGAGACGGGCCTTGCCTGGATCAGGCCGATCGCCAGCAACTACGCCCACAACGCCGCCCACGGCCTCTACCGTGCCATCCTGCAGCCGCCCGCGCTCACCGAGGAGCAATCCGCCCGCCTTGGCGAGATCGAGGCGCGCCGCGCCGAGCTCGAGGCCGAAATGCAGGACGAATCCATCTCGCCCGATGCCTACAAGGCCCTGGACCAGGAGGATGACCGACTGATCGCCGAGGCCGAGGCGATCGAGCATCGCGCGCCCGTGCTGCCAGATGAGCTGCGGCCGCATGTCGGCGCGTTTCTGCTTCTGACGCCGCAGGGCGAGATGCGTCTCGACACCCAATTTTATAGCGAGCAGGAGCTCATCGTCGAAGAACCCGACGCGATCGATGATGCGGGCGGCGGAAATCCCGGCGAACCCGACGAGGGCGGGGCGGGCAGGTTTCGCGTCTGCGTGAAGGATTCGCCCGAGCCAGCTCGCCGACCCGAAGCTGTGGCACCTGGCGGCAAGCCGCTCAGCAATCGGCTCTACGACGAGCTTGCCATACAACGCCGCGATATTCTCGCATCCTGTCTGCTCGCTCAGCCGGCGCTCGCGCTCGATTACGCGCTGTTCGTCATGATCGACGCCCGGGTTTTCGCCGGCGGCGGTTCTGCCGACGAGATCGTTCAATATGGCACCACCATCTGCGCTGATGCCCCGCAGGATCCCGTCACGGCGGATTTGCCCGGCTCACGCGCCCGGTCCTACCTGGCCGAAGCGCATGATGGCCTTGATGCCGGATGGTGCGACCACGATCACGAAATCGATCGGTTCGAAGGGTTTCGCGCGCTCGATGACGACAGCAAGGCGCAGTGGCTGGCCTATATCGTTGCCATGTCGATCGAGGCCAAGCCGCGCGGGGCCAGCGGCCAGGTCGCGATCCACAATCGATTGGCCTCGATCCTCGAGATCGACGTTGCGAGCTGGTGGCGTCCGACCGCGGAAAACTTCTTCGATCGGGTCAACAAGGGCAGCATTTTGAGCCTGCTTCATGACGTCGGCGGCGGCGCGCTGACGGCTCGGCACGCCACCCTGAAGAAGGCGGAGATCTCGGAGAGCTGTGAAAAACTCTTCGCCGGGGCGGCCATTGTCGAGCCCGAGACGAAGGACGCTGTGCTCGCATGGGTGCCGGACGCGATGCGCTTTGGTGCTGCGGCCCCGTGCCCGACCGATCGTCTCGGTGGCGAGCCGGATCGCTCTGCGTTGTCGGATGATCACATGGCGGAAGGCGCTTCGGTCGCGGACGATACGGTGATCGAGCCGGTCGAAGCCTGACCCAGCAGGACAGGGGGGCGGTCGGCGCCACTTGCGCGATCGTCCCCTCCCGCACGCTTGCCTCTCCCGAACCCCATCGTCATCCCGCTGGAGCATCAGCCATGCCTGCGAAAGCCCGTCCGAGCCGCGACGTCGCGGCCGAAATCACCAACCTCATCATCAGAAAGCTGGAAGAAGGCGTCCCGCCCTGGACTCGGCCCTGGCGGGTTGCCGGCGCCGGTGGCCGTCCGCTCCGACACTGCGGCACGCCCTATACCGGGATCAACACGGTCTATCTTTGGGCGATCGCAGACGCGAACGGCTATCGCTCGCGCTACTGGATGACGTATCGCCAGGCCGAAGCGCTCGGCGGCCATGTTCGCCGGGGGGAGCACGGCTCGCTCTCGGTCTATTATTCGAGCTTCAAAAAGACCGAGTCGGACCGGGTGACCGGTGCCGAGAGCGAACGCAGCATTCGTTTCCTTCGCCATTATCTCGTGTTCAACGCCGATCAGATCGATGGGCTGCCCGCCTATTTCTATCCGGACGACGCGACCCCTGCGCCGATCGATCCATCTGCGCGGCAAGCTGCCATCGACGAGTTCTTCGATCATGTGCCGGCAGATGTTCGACATGGCGGCGATCGCGCCTTCTTCCACCCGACATTTGATTTCATCCAGATGCCGCACCGGCGGTCATTCACAACGATGGATCATTACGCCTCGGTGAGGGCACACGAGACCGTTCATTGGTCAGGCGGCAGCTCGCGCCTTGCCCGGACCTTCGGCAAGCGGTTCGGCGACAAAGCTTATAGTTTCGAGGAGCTTGTGGCTGAGATCGGAAGCGGCCTGATTTGCGCGCATTTGGATCTGCCGAACGAACTGCACGACAATCATGCGAGCTACGTCGCCCACTGGCTCGGCATTTTGCGCGCGGACAAGACCGCAATCATTCACGCCGCCTCGAAAGCTGAGCAGGCCTTCAACTACCTTCTGGCGTTTGGCGACAGCGACGACACGGCGTCATCGGCCGAGGGGGTCAGGCAGATCCTCGAGGCGGCCTGACCGCCGCTAATCCGAATTTTCCCCGACATCACAGGAGATACCGATGGGCTGGCTCACCATGTCCCGTTTCCACATGGGCGGACACAAGACCGCCAAGGATTATCTGGACGCGCAATTCACCTATAGCCGCGAGGCGGACGGGACGATCAAGGGACTGAAGGTGCTCGCCTCATCCTGCCCCCAGAATCGCACCTATTATGCTGCGGCTCAGGTGATGATCGACGGCGTCGGCAAGGAGGTTTTCGCGATCGTCTGCAAGGTGATGTGGAATCCCAAAAGCAAGTCCGGCGAGCATTTCGGCTACAAGGATATGGACGAATCTGTCGGCCCCTATGAGGATAGCTGTCCCCGCCACATTCTCGACCTTCTGACCCCGACCGACCGGGAGCACGCCCTCGACTGGCGCGCGCGGTGCCGTGCCAACCTGGCCCGCCGATCGCGCAAGATCGAGGACGGCGACCGGATCAAACTGGCCCAGGCGCTGACCTTCTCCGATGGTCATGTGGGTGACGAATTTATCGTCGTGAAGCGCGGCCGCCGCCTGAGTTTCCGCGATCCCGCGACTCGCTGCGGCTATGCGATCAGCCGGTTCATGGAGCGCGACTGGACGATCCTGCCGGTCACTAAGGTTCACAAGACGATCTTTGCATGAGTGCGTCAGCCAGTATCATTCCCGCAGCAGGGAGAAGCCATCATGTTTGCCGCGTGTCTTGAATTGTCGCCCAAGCGTCTGCAGCTTTGCAGCCGCGAGAACGCCAATCGCGTCGCAGGTCGCCTATTCGACGAGCGGCCGGGTAGGCTGTCGATCGTCCGCACTGGCGATCCGCTGCAACCATTCCGGGTCTGCACGACGCCGGCGGCCGATGATCATGTCGAGGTGGAGATGACATTTTGATCCGGATCGCGGCGGCCATCATCCTCGCGGGCGGAGCCGCTCTCACATCGCCCTCATGGTCTCAGAGTTTCGACGCGAAGGCGCGGGCGCTCGATGGCGATACCGTGGCCGTCGATTTCCGGTTGCTTGGGGTCGACGCATTCGAGCGCGGGCAGCTCTGTCGGCGCGCCTCGGGATGTTGGCAGTGTGGGAAGGCCGCACAGGATTTCGCCGCGAACGCCCTGCGCTCCAAGGCCGCGACGATCCGGCTCGTGTCTTCGTCTTCTTATGGCCGCCCCGTTGCGGTCGTTACAGTCGACGGCGCGGATTTGGGAGAGCGTCTTATCCGCGCGGGTCTCGCGACCCCGCAGGCGAGTTATCTCAGAGACGATCCCGCTCGCCTGCGCGCATATAATGCGGCCTTCGCTTCGGCCAGGAGGCAAAGGGCAGGGGCCTTTGCCGGAGACTGGATCGAACCGTCGCGCTGGCGGCACGGGAACCGCCTGAGCTGCGAGCGCTGATGGTCAGGCCGACAAAGTCGGGTCGGCCCACCAAGATGGTCCCTGCTCGAAATTTCCGTCCATCCTGACCAACGGCCCATCGGGCGCGTCGGCCACATAGGGGTTCACGAGCGGCATCACCGTCTCCTTCAGGCGCTTCTGTTCGCCTGCGATGCGCCCGCGCCGCTCCAGCAGATCCTCCAGCCATTCAAGATCGTCGAGCATCGACACCACGCCGCGGCCGGCGAGGCAGAAATAGATGCAGCGCTGAAAATCGTCGGCACCATCATTGCCCAGGATCTCCGCCAGCTTCAGCTTGCCCGCCGAAACCCCTTCATGCACCCAGCTTACCGCCTCGCGCAGCTCCCGCACCGAATAGTAGGCGTCCTCGACATGCATGCCGATCGCCGCATTGGCGATCATCCGACGGGTCGGCCGGTTCTCCATATCCAGCGCCGCATCCCGCAGCGTTATGTCGAGATCGAACAGGTGTCGGATGCTGGGCGTCGTCATGGCAAATCTCCTACTCATTAGAACGTAACGTGAACATGCGCGACCGTCAATTGTCCGCGTGCTTCCGTTGCGAGCGGAGCGCGCATCATGCCCATCAACGTCATCGTCGGCCTTCCGCACCTGAACGATGGGCCGATCCTTCAGCGGGCACGCGCGCTTGGCCGGACCGCGCTCATCTCGGCGAACGCGCTTTCACGTTGGTCCGAAAAGCGCGGCTGGCGGGAATGGACCGGATGGCGCCTGGGGCAACTCCAGAATGCACGGGGTTTGTCCGGCCTCTGCCTGGACTCCGCAGGCTTCGTCGCGACTGCGCGCTATGGTGGCTTCCCGTGGTCCCTGTCGGACTATGTATCGCTCGCGGCGGCCTATCCATTCCAATGGTGGGCAAGTGCCGATTACTGCGTCGAGGCTGAGATCGCGCGAGATCGCGACGAAGTCTTCGACCGCCTGTCGCGCACCATCCGCGCCAATCGCGACTGCCGCATCCTGGGCGAGGATGCCGGAATAGCCGACAGACTGATGCCTGTGATCCAGGGCCGGCGACCATCCGACTATGAGCGCTGTGTCGATGCGCTCTGGGGTTCGCTCCGCCCCGGCGCATTGATCGGTGTCGGAAGCATGTGCCGGCGCGATATTCACGGACCGGAAGGCCTGATCGCGGTCATCGACCATCTCGATCAGATTCTTCCGGCCGGTGTTCTGCTCCACGCATTCGGCGTCAAGGGCACGGCACTGCCCTTCCTTCTGCCTTTCGCACACCGGGTCGCGTCGATCGACAGCCAGGCCTATGGCGTCGGTGCGCGTCGGGCAGCCCTGAAGGCGGGGATCTCCAAGACCGATCGCGTCGTGGCCGATTACATGGAGCAATGGCTCGCCGGTCAGTACCACCGACTAACCGAGCGGCCGCGCCGCCTTCCGCAGCAACGGCCTGCTGACGCAGATCCTCCGCCGATCGATCCCTGGGAGGCCGCAATCGCGCAGGCCCGTACCGAAATCCGCGATCTCATCGAGTCCGGCGATCTTGATCATGATGAGATGTTCGAGCCGTGGCTCGAGCAATGGGCGGCCGACATCTTCCATGACCAGACGGCGGAGCGGTGAAAGGGGAGGGGGAGTGGAAGGGTGAGCATCAGGCTCACCGAAAGGGTGCGCGTCGCGAGCAAGCGCGTGCACCGCCATTCTCACTAGGAGAACCGCCTTGACCGCATCGCACCCTGTCGGAACCGCCATGGTCCCGCTCGCCCGGATTGCCGTGGGCTATAATCCGCGCCGCTATTTCGACCGGAAGAAGCATGACGAACTCGTCGCCTCCCTGCGTTTGCGAGGCATGCTGCAGCCGATGCTGGTTCGGCCCGCTGCCGACCTGCCGGAGCATTTCACGATCGTCGCCGGTGGGCGCCGCTTCCGAGCCGCCATGGAAGCCTTCGGCGAAGACGGGGAGGTGCCGGTCCTGATCCGGGAGATGACGGATCAGGAGGCGCTCGATGCCGCTATTGCCGAAAACGACGATCGAGATGACCCCTCGGAGACTGAGCAGGCAGACGCGGCCGTTCGCTACCTCGCGGCGTGTCAAGGCGACCGCGCCGAGGCTGCCCGGCGGCTTGGCTGGTCTCGGGCGAAGCTCGATCGCCGCCTCGCGCTCGCCGACCTTTCCGACACCGTCAAAACCGCGCTCGACGAGCGCCGCATCAAGGTCGGACACGCCGAGCTGCTGGCCGCCGTTCCCGCCGACAAGCAGGACAAGGCGCTCGAGACGATCATCGCGGCTAGCCTTGATATCGCCAAGACCCGCGACCTCCTGATGCGTGTCACCCAGCGTCTGGCCGACGCCCTCTTCGACAAGACGGAATGCATGACTTGTCCGTTCAATTCGGGGACGCAGCGCGCCTTGTTCGACACCCATGTCGACGATGGTCACTGCACCAATGCCACCTGCTTCCAGCTCAAGACCGAAGTCGTCGAAGCCGCGCGCCGTGAAGCGGAGGCGGCCGCCGAGGCCGAGGATGCCGCCGCAGCAATCGGGTCCAATGATGGCGACGAGGCCGATCTTGCCGACGATGGCGACGAAATCGAGGATGGCGGAGAAACTGGCAGCCTGATCGATGACGCCGCGCCCGTGGCACCTCTGGCCGGCCGCGGGACCGTCGTGCGCAAGGTTTCCACCAGCACCGGGCCGAGCATCACCGCAAAGTCCATCGCGGGTCGCACCGCCGACCTGCGAGAGGCGACCTGGCGGACGGCACTCGCGCGCGGGCTGGCTGACGATCCATCGGCTGCGCAGGCGGCGATCCTCGTGGCGGCGCTGACCGGCACACTGTCGCACATCAAGGCAGGCACTTTGACCTCGCGCGCCGCGCTGCTGGTCGACGCCGCGTTCCCCGATCGCGGTTTCAAGGACAAGATCGCAGAGATCCGTGAGCTGTCGGAGGGACAAGCCACGACGGTGCTCGCCGCGATCGGGGCCGCCTATGCCCGGGACGTCCAGTCGTTTACGCATGTCGCCGATCTTGCCAGCGCCTTCGGCATCGACATTCGGACGGTCTGGCAGGTCGATCGCTCATTCCTCGAACGCTACACGAAGGACGAGCTCAAATTCATCGCCGGCGAATGCGGCCTGGTGGCGCATATGGGCGAGAAAGCCTTCGCCAAACTGCTTGGCGCCAAGAAGGCCGACCTCATCTCCGGCATGTTGAATGCGGTTGGCTTCGACTGGGCCGACCGGGTGCCGAGCGCGATGGCCCTCAATGGCCGCTATTCGCCGCCCCAGTTTCTTCCGCCCGCTGAGACCGAGGAGGTGGTCGCCGACCTGGCCGCCTGACCCCACCAGCCTTCCAATCAAGGAACCACCAACATGCTGATCTCAAGCCTATTGCCCTTGCTGGGCAGCTATTCGCTCGCCTTCGATCTCGTCGCCGGCGCTGACGATGTTGTCACCCTCATCATCATTCCCCGCATCGCCGAGGGGAAAACGCACAAGGCCGAGGCCGGCGAGCTGCGTCCGATCTCGATCACAGCGACGGCCGCTGAGATCGATGCCGAGCTCTCGAAGGGTGCCGACGGCGCCCTTGGCGGACTGATTGCCGCGCGCAAGACGCTCGCTGACCAGATCGCCACCCAGCGGGGCGCGGCCGAGGCCGCCCGCGCAGCGTCCGCCGAGGCGGCGAAGGCAAAGGCGGCATCGACGCCTCCCAAGTCGGCAGGCCCCACGACCATCGCGCCGGCTGCGCCAGCACCGGGCGCCCTTCCGGCCGATGCCAAATCGGAGGAACCCGCCAGTCTTTGGTGACGGGATGAACCGGCGCCCCTTTGCCATTCCAACGAGGACATTACGATGCAGATCGATCACCTTGCCCGGGTCTACCGCTATGACGGTATCGACCTCCCGCAGCCGCCGCACCTTGCCAACGACCCGCAAGGGCTGCGCGCCTATCACGCCACCCTCTACCCGGCGATCCTCAATGCCGACCTGGTGGATGCCGGGGTTACCGGCGGTGTCCATGTCACCGAATATCGCCGCGCGGTCGGCACGAAGGGCTGAGGTGGCACGCCCGCGAACAGCGGCCATCCCCGCAGCACCGCGCAACACGCTCCTCGAATGGATCGAGAACGACCATGGCGACACTTCCGGACTTTCCCGGCCAACCTGCAGCAAACAGGCCCAAGCCCTCCATGCGCAGATCGTCCTTTGCGCGGGCACGCAAGAGGACGGTCCCGCCGATCCCATCGCTCCACCCATCGGCCTGCCCCTCCCACCGCTCGGCTGACCTCGCCGGACGGTCCGTCCGCTTCTCGCCCGATATTCCCGTGATCTTCGATCGCTCGCTCGTAGCCCATCACAAGCTGGTGGGCAGCTGGGTGGTGTCGAAGGAGGGGGCGACAGCGCGTCTGACGCGCCCCGAGGCACGGCGGCGCATCGAGCAGGTCTTCACGGCGAAGGTCCTGGACATCCTGCGAAGCTGTACGATCGCGGACTTGCGCGTCGTCCTCCTCAACGGGGAATCCTGCGGCGCGCCGGCGATCGCCATCGTCTGCGATAGCGTCGGACAGTTGGATCTTGGATGGATCGAGGACAGCAATCGGCCGATCCCGTGGCGCGCGGCGGCCTACCGGGCGCTCGAGCGCACGCTCGGAAGCGCTCTCCCGGTGTTCTGCTATGACGATCTCTTCGACAATATCTCGATGTACTATTGGGATGGCGAGACCGAAGATGGGGCCGCCCGCGAAGCCCTGATCGCCTACCACGGGGCTGATCCCAGCGAAATCGACGCCCAAATCATGCCGTCCGCCATGAATGCCAAGCGGCCGGAATGGATGTTCGCAGCAAAGGCGGCGCCTCAGTCGAAGCTACCGATTGTCCTTCGCCGGGCCTTGCGCGAATTACGCGATGCTCACGCGGCACTCACCGATCTGCCCGACGAGCATCATGCCTGGCGCGTAGAGATGGACGTTCTCTACGAATATGTCCCCGGCATCGAGGAATGCTCGCCACTGCCGCCGCTGACCCTCGTTCCCGTCGAGCAGTTCGCGGTCGAGGTCGACGATGTCGGGCGCCACGGCATGGAGTATGGCTTCATGGACGTGACGGGTCTCTGCCCGATGACACAAATCGCAGCAATCGATGCATGGCTTGCCTCGCTCGCGGTTGGCGCCCGGCTTCTGCGCGCTGCCAGACACCTAATCGAACTCTATCCCCCCGAATAGCGAGGCCGACATGACCGACCATTGCGTGCAGTTCGAGCGAACTGCCGGCGGATTGGTGCTGACCAACGCCATCCTGCTTTACAGAAGCAACGGGGCCCGCGGCCTCGGTTCCCATCTTACCCCCGACGAGGATGCCGACGCTTTCGCCAGCATCCACCAGATCGACCATGACGCCGCCGGCGCACCGACTATCGCCGCCGGGACGCCTTTGACACGAGCACATTTGCGGCATTGGTCGCAGGCGCTCGGCCGCGTCGCCGCGCCCCAAATTCTCCCCGAGACGGTGCTCGTTGCGCATCCCGATCTGCTCGTCTGGTGGGTGCCCGCGCAGGTGCGGCCAGCATATTTCAACCTGTCGACCCCGCCGGCGGGCCTTCGTGCGCTTGCTGGCCGTACCGTTGTCCCGGTCGCATATCCCGCGCACGTCCTTGTCGCCACTCGGCGTAGGCTTGGTGTCTATGCCCTTGGCCGCAGCGAGCGGCCCACGGCCGAGACCATCCTGCTTCATTCGCCCATCCTCAACGTCTTCCTCAATGGCTCGCTGTGTTGGGGCAACATTCCGAGGCCGACATCGCTGGAGGTGGCGGCCATTCCCGAATTCGAACGTGCGCTTTTTGACTCCTGGTCGACGCACCCCAATCCGGGCCAGGAGCTGACCGTCACGGGAAAGGGCGGTCTCGTGCGGCTCTGGGACAATCTCGCGGCGACCCGCGCGACACGCTTCCCGGTCAAACGCCTGAAGGCGTTCGTTGGCGATCGTCGTCAAGCCGTCCCACGAGGGGGCACCAAGGCCGAGCCGATGACGCTTGGTGACTTGATCTACGGAAAGTCCCGCCGATGATAGCCCTTGCCGAAGACCCGACCTCCGCTGCCGTCCTGGCGGCCGCGCCATGTTATCCGGTGCCGCCCAGTGGGCAATCCCCTGCCATCGACGCGGTTCGCGAAGCCCGTGTCGGTCAATGCCTCGTCGTCGGCCGCGACGGTGTCTGCTTGATCCTGCGCCGGGCCTGGCTCGCTCTGGACCTGCCCGTCACACCGCCTATTCCAGCTTATCTCCCGTATGGAAGCATTGGCGCCGGGCGCGCGGATCTGCGCTGCGGACTGATACCGGCAGAGCTGTTGGCACAAGTCCTCAAGCACTTTCGGGCCGCTCTGCCGAACGAGGCCGCGGCGTTCATCGTCTGGGATGAGAACGATCGGCAATTCACGCTCGATCTCCCCCAGATCGACCACGCGACGCCGTCGCACCTCACCTACCGTCCACCCGTGCAGCCGCCGCACCGGCATATCGTCTGTGACATCCACAGCCATGGCCATGCTCCCGCCTTCTTCAGCGCAACCGACGACGCCGACGACGCACACGCGACCAAGATTTCCATGGTGGTCGGACGTCTCGGTCACGCGGATGGCCCGACAATCGCCTCCCGGCTGTGCGCCGGCGGGATGTTCCTGCCGCTTCCGCGCAGCCCATTTTCTGGAGACTATCATGAGCTCTGATCCGCCTGCCCGCCACTATCTGCCCGCGGCCCTTGGCAGCGGGGCGATCAAGGTCGTGCTCGTGGGTTGCGGCGGCAACGGAGCGCAGATGCTGATGGGCCTCGCCTCGCTGGACACCGCACTGCGCGCCATTTCCTCTCGCTCGCTCGACGTGACCGTCGTCGACGATGACATCGTCAGCGAAGCCAATCTCGGCCGACAGCCCTTCTATCGATGCGACATCGGCAACTCCAAGGCCCGGACCCTGACCGAGCGGGTCAATCTCGCTCACGGCCTTGCCTGGACGGCGGTACACGGACGGGCGCCCGAGGCCGCCAAGCTCGACGGCGCTGATATTCTCATCACCTGCGTCGATACCGCCTCCGCGCGCCGGGCCATAGGAGCAGCACTGGTGGCCGGGCGGAGCCCGCCGACCTACTGGATGGACCTCGGCAATCGCGCGGGCGATGGACAATTCATTCTCGGCTGCCCGAACCACGAGGCCGAGGCCGACCATCAACTACCTCCCACGGTCCTCGAATATTTTCCGGAGATCGCGGACGAGACCCTACCGGATGACGATGCGCCGTCATGCTCGATGGCCGAGGCCCTGGAGCGTCAATCGCTCTTCGTGAACAGAGTCGTGGCGAGCCATGCCCTGGCGCTGCTCTTTGACCTCATTGGTCGAGGATCGATCGGGCATGCGGGGGCCTTCATCAACATTGCCACGGGGCAGAGCGTTCCCATTCCGCTGCCGATCGCCGCCTGAGAGTCAGCGCTCCCCGAGGCCGCCCACGGGAGAAAGGGGAGGGGGAGAGGGCCGTTTGAGCGGATTTTCGCTCAAGACCGGAGGGCCTCCCCATGACTTACGACGTCGCCATGCGCCATCAGCAAGCGCTCGATCCCAGCTCGCTGATCACGGTCTTCACCACCCTCCACGCCATCGGCGCCGCAATCAAGGATTGCCGCAACGCCGGCAAGGATGCGGAAACCGATCCTGCCGTGATCCTGCTCGTCCGCCATCTGAGCGCAGTGTGCGAGGATCGGCCGTCCAGCCTGGAGCTTCGGCGCACCTGCATGGACCAGATTGCCGAAATCCGCCGCACCCCGGTGCTGCGAAATCTGGCCTATCGCGGCGTCAGCTATGACGAGGCCGCCAAGCGGCTCTTCCATTCCGAGGGCCGCTCCGCGATGCGGCGCCTGGCCGACGCCCTCGGCCTCTGCGACGGGACCTACGACATTCGCTCCAACAAGGGCGGCCCCGCGGTCTCCGGCGAAATCACGCTCCATGGCGAGGAGGCGTGGGTGCAGCTCTCGCTCGGCTGTTCGGGCCCGGGCCGGGAAGTCCTCTATCGCCGCGTTCGCGGCCGTGACGACCACTGCGGCGATCGCAATCACTGGGCATCGGTCAACGACCTCATGGCGCCCGACCGTTTCGCCGCCCGCCTGCAGCGCGACCTGCGCCTGCCCCCGCCGGTCGCACAGCCCATGCGCCTCTTTGCCTGATGTCGACGGAGGCCGAGCACATGACACGTGCCGAGAATATCCCGCCCTTCGATCCCTGCTCGGCCGCCACCTAGCTTGCCCGAGGCCGCGCACCGGATCAAGCCGAGGCGATTGCGAAAGCCTGGCGCGACTATCCCGACCTGCCGCCAACATCGACGGCGGCAGACCGCATGGCGCGTACCCGCGAACGTGTCGTCGCGATGAAGCCGGTCAACGACGCCATCGCCGCAGCTGCCGAGGCCGAGCGCCAGGCACGCAATTTCAGCTTCACCGAGGACCGAGCCGCCTCGGTACGCGGCGACGAGCGCGATGCGGCGATCCTGCGCGGCAGAGAGCGCTACGGCTATGACTGGAATCAGGCGATCCGCTATGCCGATGGCTGGTATGCGGCCCACGTTGGTTGGAATCACCGTCCACCGTCCAAAACCGCAGAACGCTCGGCCTATGATCGCGGGTTTGCCGATGGTGGCGGTGACGTCGATGATCTCTTCGATGCGGCCCGCCGCGCCAATCTTGCCGCGGCAAGAACAGGCGCGCCGTCGCGACCGTTCGTCGCGGCACGATGTCTGCCCTCGGATTGGTTGAAGCCGAGCGATCGACCACGGCCGACACCGTGGCCACGGCGGGTCATCATCCTCGGTGATCACCCAGCAGCCGCACTCGGCCGCGGCGACATCTTCGAGCGCTTTCAGGAGACGGGCGGTCGCTGCGGCGGTCGCGCCATCGTCCTCACGGCCGCCAGGGGCTTCGCTTCGTCAGCGTCGGCATTGTCTGAGGCCGAGGAATTGACGGCGGCTCGCGCCGATGAACTCATTGCCAGTCCCGAGCAGGGAGACCGCCTTCGCGCCCTCCTGGCGGACAGCGATGTTGAGGACATTCTTGTCGCATTGCATGGCGACTATTTGCGGGTTCTCGACGCCCATTCGGCAGCCCTGCCGACCTGTCGAAATCGTGAGCGCACGCGCAACACGCCGCCGCAGGTCAAAGCGCACCTGAAGCTCTGGATGGACCGAGGCCGCGAGGCCGGAAGCAATGTCGGCGCCGGCCACATCCGTTGGTCCAAGGCGACCAAAGGCCTCACCGCCAAGCTGGGCGAGCTGACGGCCCGCTATCAGGGGCCCGGCCCCGACAGGGGGCATATGGTTTCGATCGAGCAGGGCGGTGCGCCCGCGTATGGCTTCATCGATCCTGACGGCGAACTCCTCGATCCCACGGTTGTCGTCGGTAGCAAGGCCCGGCTGCGCGAGGAGATGGCACGGGCGCTTCGCCTGTTCGGCGGGGCGACGAGATTCGGCGCTCGCTAATCCCTGGGGTGAAATACCCGCAGCCAGCGCTGGCGCGGACGCCGTTGCTCTGTGGACCGCGATCTCACGGTCATCGATCCCGCCGCCTAGGCCTTCGAGGTCATCGAACACCCGCACCGCAGCCCATCGCAGGAGACCACCATGTCCCGCACCGATGGACGCGCCTATGCGCGTCACCTGATCGACGCGGCCCAACATTTCCTGCAGTCAGCAGTTGCCGACTATGCGCCCATGACCACCGAGCACCGCTACTACTGGACCGCCATCTCGATCGAACTGGCGCTCAAAGCGTGGCTTAGCCTTGTCGGCTTCACCGACGACCAAATGCGCCGCACCGTTGGGCATGACCTCGCTATCGCGCGTAGCCTGGCGGAAATCGAGGGGCTTTCGTTCCCCGACGCCGCCGAACCGGTGCTGACGCTGGTCCATCCCTTCTACATGCAAGGCGGTTTTCGGCGACCTAACGATGTTGAATGGCCTGCGGCGCTTCTTGCCCAGACCCTGCCGTTCCTCACGGCCTTCTACGCCGCGATCTCCGATACGATCGCCGCGGTGCCACCCGAATCCGTTTCAGCGCCCGCCACGCCAACCTGACGGCGGCCGTCGCCGAAATCCTCGCTTCGCGCATCGCCGTACCATCGCGGTGACCTTACATGCCACTCGGCGGCGTGTCCGGTGCAGGGGAAGGCTTCGCAGGCCCGACTGTGTCACCCTCGATGCCGGGATCGAGATCTGTTGGGCGTATTTCGCAACTCCCGATCAGGAGCCCCCGTCATGTTGAACCAGTTCCAACGCGCCTGCGCGGATGTCTATGGCGGGAGCGACTTCGCCCATGTCGAAAGCCTGAGCGACGCCCGTGAGGCCGGAGACACGCTCTTCACCTTCCTGATGATCGAGCTCTCCTCGAGCGAGGGCTGCGACGGTCGCGATGAAGCGGTGCGAAGGCTCGATATGGCAGTCGCCGAAATCCAGGGTGTCGCCGAGGCCGTCCAGCGCGGCGGGCCCGCGCGCTGACGGAGCAGGGGGGCTGGCGGGGTGGTGATCTGAGACCATTCACGCTCGACGCCTCCCGATGTCATCCCGCCAAGCATCGGCCTTGGGCGGCACCGCAGCAGCTCTTTGGTCTACCCGCTGTCGACCTCTTGTTGGCAGGCGCTCTCCTTGATCGAGCAGGCCTGGTGACACGCCAATCCTAATAGCTTGTGCCCCGGCCTGCTCGATCATTTCCTCGCCGTTCGGTAGTGGTCAGCTAGCAGCAGACGGGGCGATAGCTTGCCCCGCCTGCCTTCGCCGCGAGCGACGACCCACAAACACGGTGATTGCCGGTAACACCAGCAGCGTCAACGCGGTCGAAGTGATCAGCCCGCCAATGACGACGGTCGCCAGTGGCCGCTGGACCTCGGCGCCAGTACCGGTCGCGAGCGCCATCGGCACGAACCCGAGGCTGGCCACCAGCGCGGTCATCAGTACGGGACGTACACGCTCCATCGCTCCGCCGATGATCGCCTCGTCCTCGGTCACACCATCCTCACGGCGCTTGCGTATCGCGCTCATCATCACGAGGCCGTTGAGCACCGCCACGCCGGATAAGGCGATGAACCCGACCGCGGCCGTGATCGAGAACGGGATACCGCGCAGCAGTAGCGCGAACACGCCGCCCGCCAGCGCCATGGGCACCGCGCTGAACACGATCGCTGCCGGCACCAGGCCCCCGAGCGCCATGTAGAGCAGCGCGTAGATCGCCAAGAAGCAGATCGGCACGACGATCAGCAGTCGTAGCCGCGCCGATTGCAGGCTCTCGAATGTGCCGCCCCACGCCGTGTACATTCCGGCCGGGAGTTGGAGTTGGCCGATCTTCGCCTGCGCCTCCTCAACGAATCCGCCGAGGTCGCGCCCGCGCACATTGACCTGAACGACCACCATGCGCTTGCCGTTCTCGCGGCTTATCTGGTTCAGCCCCTGGGTGTAGCTGAACCGGGCCACCTCCCGGAGCGGGATCGACCGCGCGACCTGTCCCTCGGCCGCCGGCAGCATGACCGGGATAGCGCCGAGCGTTTCCAGATCGTCGCGCTGGGCGTCGGGCAGCCGAACGACTACGGCGAAACGCCGGTCGCCCTCGAACAGGAGCCCGGCTTCCCGTCCGCCAAGTGCTGCGGCGACGGTGTTCGCCACCTCTTCGACCGACAGGCCGTAGCGTCCCGCTGCCTGGCGATCGATCTTTACGTCGAAAGTTGGGGCGCCGTCCGTCTGCTCGACGCTGACATCGCCTGCGCCGGGAATCGCGCGGAGGATGCCGGCAATGCGCTGGGCTTGCTGGCTCATCTGATCCAGATCGTCGCCGTAGAGCTTGACTGCAACGTCGGCGCGGACGCCCGCGATCAGCTCGTTGAAGCGCATCTGGATCGGCTGCTGGATCTCGGTCCGGTTGCCGATCAGCGGCTTCATCTTCTCCTCGATGCGGCGCAGGATATCCTCCTTGGACTTCACCTCTGCCGGCCATTCCTTCTCCGGCTTGGGGATGAAATAGGTGTCCGAGGCGTTGGGCGGCATCGGGTCAGTACCGAGATCGGCATTGCCGTTCTTCGAGAAGACCAGCGCCGCTTCTGGCAGCGACTTCAGCGCATTTTCGATCTGGAGCTGCATCTGCGTCGATTGGTCGATCGAGGCCGAGGGCACGCGGAAGTTCGTAACGGTGATGTCCTTCTCGTCGAGCTGCGGCATGAATTCCTCGCCGAGCAGGCCGAAGCAGAGGATCGCCGCCGCAAAGATGCCGACGCCGCCTGCAATGAACGGCAGCGGTCGGGCGACTGCTTGTCGCAGCATGGGTGCATATTTCTCCTTGAACCAGCGGATTGCTTTCACTTCGGTCTCGCTGACCTTTCCCTTGATAAGGATTGCGAGCATCGCCGGCACGAAAGTCAGCGACAGCACGAAAGCGCTGGCGAGCGCCACCATCAGCGTGATCGCCATCGGCGAGAAGGTCTTGCCCTCGACGCCCTGGAAGGTGAGCAAGGGCACGAACACGAGGAAGATGATGAGCTGGCCATAGACGGTCGGCCGCACCATCTCCTGCGATGCCTCGATCGTTTCGCCCAGGCGTTCGCGCAGGGTCAGCAGCCTCCCCTCATGCTCCTGGCGTTGGGCGAGGCGCCGCAGCGCATTCTCGACGATGATGACCGCGCCATCGACGATCAGGCCGAAGTCGAGCGCGCCCAGGCTCATCAGATTGCCCGAGACGCCGAGCCCATTCATGCCCGCTGCCGTCATCAGCATGGTGATCGGGATCACCGCGGCGGTGATGAGCGCCGCGCGAATATTGCCGAGTAGCAGGAACAAGACGACGATGACGAGCAGCGCGCCTTCGACCAGATTCTTCTCGACCGTCGCGATGGTCGCATTGACCAGCTTGGAGCGGTTATAGACCGGCTCGGCGAACACGTCGGGCGGCAGCGCCTTGTTGACCTGGTCGAGTTTCTCGGCCGCACTGTTTGCGACAATGCGGCTGTTTTGGCCAACCAGCATCAGCACGGTCGAGATCACCGCCTCCGAGCCCATACGGCTGCCCGATCCGGTACGGACTGCACCGCCGATCACGACCTGGCCGACATCCTTCACCCGCACGGGCACGCCGGCGCGGGTGGCGACCACAGCTTCCTGAATGTCTTCGATCGACTTGAGCCGTGCATCGGCACGGACAAGGAAGCTTTCCCCTGCACGCCGGACATAGTTGGAGCCCGCCGACAGGTTTGCGCGCTCCAGCGCGTCTGCAAGCTCGGTGATCGACAGACCATAGCTGGCAAGCGCGTTCAGATTGGGCTCGATCAGATATTGCTTCACATAGCCGCCGTTGGAATCGACCCCGGCGACACCCTGCACGTTGCGCATTTGCGGCCGGATGATCCAGTCCTGCACGGTGCGCAGGTAGGCGGCCTTGGCCAATTCGGTCGTCAGCCGCTCGCCTTCGGGGGTGAGATAGCTGCCGTCGGACTGCCAGCCCGGCTTGCCGTCCACGACCTTGACGCCCTTGCCGTCGGGATGCCGGAACGCGACAGAATAGAAGAAAATCTCGCCGAGGCCGGTGCTGAGCGGCGCGAGGTTGGGTTGGATGCCGGCGGGCAAGCTGTCCTTGGCCTGAGTGAGCCGCTCCGTGACCTGCTGGCGCGCGAAATAGATATTAGTGTCGTCGGTGAAAACCGCCGTCACCTGGCTGAACCCGTTGCGCGAGAAGGAGCGCGTCATCTCCAGGCCGGGAATACCTGCGAGTGCCGTCTCCACCGGGAAGGTGACTTGCTTCTCGATGTCGACCGGACCCAACGTCGGGGCAAAGGTGCTGATCTGCACCTGGCGGTTGGTGACGTCCGGCACCGCGTCGATCGGCAGTTTGGTGATCTGCCAGGCACCGAAGCCGACTACGATGAGCGTCAGGAACGCGACGAGCCATCGCATCCTGACGGAGAGCGCGAGGATACCGGCGATCATTCCTCACCTCCTTCATTCTTCTCGATCTCAGCCTTCAGGAGAAAGGCATTGGAGGTCGCGATCGGGATACCGGCGACGAGGCCGGAGATGATCGCGACCAGCCCGCCGGAGCGGCTCCCGACCTGCACGTTCGTGGCCTTGAAGCCGGTCGCGGTGCGAACGAAGACGACGGTGCGGTCGCCGAGTGTCTGCACGGCATCTTGCGGTACACTCACGCCGCCCTTGGCCGCGCCTCCGCTTGCGAAGATACGCGCCTGGACGAGCTGGCCAGGGACAAGCGTGCTGCCGCCCGAACTCGGCACGATGATGACGGTCGCGGCGCGCGTCGTCGGATCGACCACGCCGGTCTCGGAGCGGACCTGCCCCTCGATCCTGCGCCCGTCAGTGGTGGTCAATTCTACGTGATCGCCGGCCCGCACGCGGGGCGCATCGGCCGGCGGCAGACTTGCCGCGATTTGCAGGCGTGTCGGATCGGCGACGCGGAACAGCTCCGTCTCGGCCGACACGAAGGTGCCGAGGGTTCCGGTTGCCGAGGTGATGCGCCCGGTGATCGGGCTGACCACCGCCACCGAGCGGCCATCAGACGCCACCCGTGCAGCACCGGCGGCGGCGGCGGCGCGACGGGCATCGGCCTGCGCCACGGCAAGATTAGCCTGCGCGGTCTCATAGTCGGCGCGCGGGCTCACGCCTTGATCGAGCAGCGATTTCTCACGGGCAAGCTGTCGCTCTGCGAGCGTGACGCGCGCGGCCGCGGCGCCGCGGTCGGCGGCGATTGCCGAGGCGTCGCGACTTTCGAGCAAAGCGATCGTTTCTCCGGCACGCACCGGATCGCCGATCCGCTTGAAGATGCGCGTGACCGTCCCCGCCGCGCGCGCCGTCAGCACCGCTTCGGCGTCGGGCGTCGAATCAACGGTGGCGCTTGCGCTGATCGCCGCATCCAGTCCGCCTGCGGCGGCCGGCGCAATGCCGATCTTCGAGATGCGGATGCCTTCGGCGGTGATGACGACACTATCCTTCGGTGTGTCGGCCTTGGCGGAAGCGGCCTCGGGAGCGGGCAGAACGGGTTGGGTTAGGCGAGCGATGCCGAATCCGATTCCGGCTGCAATGGCAAGCGCAATAGCGGCTCCGGCATAGAGCCGGTTCTTCTCGGAGGTCATTGGATCGGGTCTCCGGTGATGGTGCGGCCCTGAAGGCGGGCCAGGATGGCGTAAGTGGTGAAACGGCCGGCCTGGGCGTCGAGCACGACGCCTCGGGCCAGCCCAAGGTTGCGGCGCGCGGTCAGCAGTTCGATCAGCGGCGCCTTGCCGCCTTCGTAGGCGATGCGGGCAAGGCGATAGCCTTCCTGCGCGGTCGCGAGCGACGCTTGCGCGGCTCTAACACGCGCTTCGGATGCCTCTGCCTGCGCGATGGCGCCACGAAGCTCTGCTTCCGCTTCGGTCCGGGCGACTTCTGCGCGTGCCTCGGCGCCGGCTACTTCGGCGCGCGCAGCGGCGATATTCCCCCGGTTGCTGTCGAACAGCGGCAGCGGCACCGAGACGCCGACGACAAGCGCGTTCGCCCCCTCGCGTTCGAGCCGCCGGACGCCGAGCGAGCCGGTGACGTCGGGTATCGCACGCTTGCGCTCATAAGCGAGCCGCTGGTTTGCCGCCTCCCGTTCGGCGAGGGCGGTTCGATAGATCGTCGAACGGCCCGGATCGACAGGACCGACCGCCGGAGACGTATCGAAAAGCGCCAGCACGGACCCGGAAACGCCGGTATAGGGCTGCGCAACGCCAGAGAGCGCTGACAGGCGGGCAAGGGCTCCAGTGTAGTTGGCCCTCGCGAGGTCCAGATCGGCCCGCAACGCCTGCAAAACGGTTTCCGCCTGAAGGCTGCGCAGCCGTGCTTCCTTGCCAGCGCCGACCTGGGCATTGGCGACTCTCAGGTCGGCCTCGGCGTTCCCAACTTCATCCTGGGCAAGCTCGATCCGGCGCTGCGCGATCTCCGCGGCGGCATAGCCGGTCGCAAGATCATAGGCATAGGCGACCCGCGCATTGAGCCCACGCGCCTTTGCCGCACCCACACCTGCCTCACCAGCAGCGATGCGGGCAAAACGTTTGCCACCCAGCTCGAAAGGCTGGTTGATCTGAAGCGTCGTCTCCGCCGCGTCGAATCTGCTATAAGGTGCACTGCCGGCAATGTTTTCGGCCTGCACGCTCACGCTCGGATTGGGCCTTGCGCGCGCTTGTTCGGCGAGTCCCTCCGCCTGCGCGACATCGGCGGCGATAGCGGCTGCACGAGGTGCCCCTTCGCTTTGCTTGAGCAATGTGGGGAACGGCGGCGCCTCCTGGGCATAGGCCGTCCTTCCCAAGGCCGCGCCCCATAGCACGACCGTCATGCCGACCATCGCGCAACGCGCCAGCCGGCGTTTTACGCCATTCATGATTATTCCCTTCGAGCTGACTGGTTCCCGCTGCGACGATGCCGCGTCGGACCGTCAGTCCCGTGGGGGGCGCAGGATCGATATCGGCGGGAGAGAATCGACCGCGGCTGGCCCCGCCATCGTCCACACGACCGCGAGAGCGGGCGCGGTTGCGATGACTGCCGGCTCGGCCGGAATGGCGAGCCCTTGCAGGACGACATGCGCTGCGAGGTGCAGCGGATCGCTTGGCTGCGGCAGGTCGCCGGGATGATGATCGCTAAGCTCGATCACATGCTCGGCACTCGCGATGTCATGAACGTGGGGTTTCGAATCGTGCCAGCTCGCAATGCCGACCATCCCCACCAGGGCGAGCAGCATCAGGAGCAACGCCAAAGGGCGGCCCCGAACAAGCTTGGTGCGGAAAGGTGTCGCGATCACCGCTCTTTGGTAACGCGAGAGTAATCGCCCTGGCAATGCGCGAGTGTTGCTCATGTCGTCGGCCAACGCGGGTGGAGGTCATCGATCACGAAGGCGTGCTTGGCATCGCCGTCGGCGTGAGCGTCACGCTGATGGGGATGATCGGCCGGAAGATCATCGTGACGGTGCGACACCGAGTCCGGGTCGTTCGCCGGCCACAGCAGCAGCGCCGCGACCGCACCAACCGCCGCCAGCGCGGCCATACCGCCGAATGCGGCGGTCATGCTCACCCGCGCGCCAAGCTGGCCGACCAGCGGATAGGCGATCAGCCAGCAGACATGGCTGAGTGCGAACTGCGCCGCGAACAATGCAGGCCGGTCTTCCGAACTGGCTGAACGCCGCAGCAGCCGGCCGCCCGGCGTGACGCTCATCGAATAAGCGACGCCGAGTAGTAGCCAGCCACCGAGCAGAATGTGCCAATAAGCCTGCCCCGGCGGAATCATGGCGCTGATCGCAGTCAACGCGGCCAAGCCGAGGACCAGCAAGAACGAGGCGCCGATCATGATCGCGCGGTCGGCGACGCGATCGAGGATGCGGGGCAGCGCGAAAGCGGCGCACATCGAGCCGCCGCCAAAGGCGGCCAGGGTCAGCGCCACGTCCCGCTGGCCGAGCCCGAGCCCGCGCACGATCACGACGGTATTGACGATCACCATCGCGCTCGCCGCCGCCGCGGCCAGCGTCACGGCGAGCAGGCCGCGCATCCGCGGCGTCTTGAGGTAGATGCGAATGCCGCGCGTCGTCTTGTCGTAGATGCCCATCCTGCGGGTCGCTGCGGCCACCGTTTTAGCCAGGCCCGAGGTCACGACCAGCGCGGCCGAAGCGACAAAGCCGATCGCGGTGCCCGAGAACAGCCAGTGGAAGTTGATGACCGTCAGCAGCGCGGCCGCGAGCATCGGGCTGGTCAGACTCTCCATGTCATAGGCGAGCCGGGACAGCGACAGCGCGCGGGTATAATCGGCTTCCTCCGGCAGAACGTCGGGAATGGTCGCCTGAAAGGTCGGGGTAAACCCCGCCGAGGCCGATTGCAGCACGAAGATCAGCATATAGACCTGCCAGACCTCGGTGACGAACGGCAAGCAGATGGCGACGGCGGCGCGGACCAGGTCGAGCGAGACGAGCAGCGCCTTGCGCGGCACCCGGTCGGCGAAGGCGCCCGCCATCGGCGCAACGCCGATATAAGCGATCATCTTGATCGCCAGCGCCGTTCCCAGCACCGCGCCCGCATCGCCGCCGGCAATGTCATAGGCGAGCAGTCCAAGCGCGACCGTCGCCAGGCCCGTCCCGACGAGCGCGATCATCTGCGCCAGAAACAGGTGGCGATAGGTGCGGTTGGCGAGCACATGAAGCATGGTCTCTCCCTATCCCCCTGGGGGGATGTGTGCAACATCCCCTTGGGGGGGATGTATGAATTCCTCGACAAGCGTTTTGGGTGGTGAAAGATAGACCGATGAGCAACCACAAGCACGCCAGCCACCCGGCGATCATCAAGCGGCTCAATCGCGCCACGGGGCATCTCCGCAGCATCGTCACCATGATCGAGGAGGGGCGGACCTGCGTCGACGTCGCGCAGCAGCTCGATGCGGTCGAGAAGGCCGTGGCGAGCGCGAAGCGCGCCCTCATCAACGATCATATCGACCATTGCCTAAGCCATGCCGCGGACGAAGGCGGCGCGGCCAGGGCGATTGAGGATTTCAAGGCGATCTCGCGCTACCTGTAACTCTCTGTCTCGGTACTGGCTCAAAGGTGAAGGCCGCGCTGCAGGAGGCCCTCTCCAAGCAATAGGCGCCGCCGCCCAGGCCGCATGAGCGGATCATCCGCGTAATGACCATCGTGCTTCCGTCCGATTGCGGATCGGACGATGCCTGCTCCGATTCCAGCAGAGAGGGGGGGGGGGGGGGGTGGGGGGGCGCGGGCCCGCGCGGCGCGCGGCGGGGGGGGGGGGGCGGGAGAGCGGGGGGGGGGGGGGGGGGGGGGGGGGGCGGGGGGGGGCGGCAATTTTGCCGCCCTCAAGGACTCGAAGCCCCATGCTTCCACATCCAACTGTCGAGTCCGCTGGGGCTCGCGCGCCGGTCGACTACATCCTTGTTGCCGCGCCCCCGCCGGTCGTTCTTGCTTATGGGATCGGCGTCGATTCAACCGCTCTCCTCGTCGAACTCGAATCGCGCGGCGAGCCGCCCGACCTGGTCCTGACGGCCGATCCCGGTGCCGAAAAGCCGGAAACCTACGAGTATCAGAGAGTGATCTCGCTCTGGATGGCGGCGCGCGGCATTCCCTACGAGGTGGTCCGCTATGTGCCCACGCGTTTCAAGCATTGGCCGCCTTACTATTCGATCCTCGCCAATGTCCTCACGAACGCGACACTGCCGAGCATCAGCCTTGGACGGCACAGCCTCAAATGGAAGGTGGCGCCGCAAGACGCTTTCCTGAAGCAATGGGCACCGGCTCGCGCCGCATGGGCGAATGGGCAGAAGGTCGAGCGGCTGATCGGCTACGACACGTCGCCCTCCGATTCCCGGCGTCATGCCCATGCTGCCGGGCTGGACGATCCGCTGTTCCAGTGCCGCTATCCGCTGCGCGAATGGAACTGGACGCGCGATCGCTGCATCGCCCGGATCGAGGCCGCCGGTCTCCCGGTGCCGCCCAAGTCGAGCTGCTTCTTCTGCGGCGCCATCCGGCCCGATGAAGTACGCGCCCTGCCGGCGTGGTGCCTTCGCTTGATTGTCCTGATTGAGGCCCGCGCCGAACCGCGCCTGCGCACCGTCGAGGGATTGTGGCGCCGATCGACCAGGACCCGGCCCGGCAGGATCACCGATTTCATCCGCGCCGAGCGGCTGCTCCCCGAGGCCGAGATCGACGCGATCCGTCGCGATGCGCCGACCGATCTCATCCGTTTCCAGGACGCCGCCAGCATCGTGCCGATCGCCGAGCGGCCGACGATGGAAGAATGGATCGCGAGTTTCAACGCCGGCTTGATGGAGGCAGCATGACCAGCACCATATCCCGGATCGCCGAGCTCAATGACCGCGTGCGGCTCGGCCTCGATCGAAACGCGCGGATCGTGATGACGGCGACCTGTCTCGCCACATTGGCAGGCGGCGACCGCATCGTCAGCGAAGCCGTCGCCCAGGCCGCGGTACTCGCGGCCGTCCGGCGCTACGAATTCAAGCCTGATGACGGCCCGGAACGCAACTACGGGCAGTTCGAGCTCGAGGGTCACATCGTCTGCTTTCGCATCGATTATTACGATCCCTCGCTCGAATGGGGCTCGGAAGATCCTGCCGACGCCGCGGTGACCGTCCGTGTCCTGACGATCATGCTCCCCTGCGACGATTGAGCCGATCAGTCGCCTCGCCAATTTCCAACCAAAATGGAGGTAATCTTGCGCCGCATCACACCCGCGACGTCCGAGGACGGACAAGCCATTGCGATTGCCGTTGAACGCCTGCGCGAAGCCCGTAACCTGCTGCGCAGGGCGGGCGCGCGCCGCGCGGCATCGGCAGCAGGTCAGGCCATCAACAGCGCCGAAGGCGCCGCGCGGCACGTCGCGCACAGAATGCGGAGGACACACGCATGAGCAGGCACATTCTCCCGCCCAAGGCCGGCCATCCCGACGTCATCTGCGCGGCGGTAGGCTGGGACCGACCGCTCCAGACCTATTATGCTCAGGTGTGCTTTCGCACCGATGATGAGCCCGATGAAGGGGAAGCGCTGATCTGGCGGGGCACGGAACCGGGCGAGCTTCCCACGCCCGAGGCCGCGATCGCCGTTATCACGCCCTATGCGGAAATCCCGCCGAGGCTTGCCGAACAGCTCCTCGCCGACATGACCGCGACGATCGGCGAGAAGGATGGCCGGCACCAGGCCGAGGTCAAGCGGCGGCTGTTCGGCTCGATTCATTAGGATCGGGCCGTTCGAGGCAGAAACGCTTGCGCCCGGGTTTCGCCTCGATACCCTCTGCGCGCGGAGAAAACCGATGACGTCCGTACCGACAGATTATGATTCCGCCCGTGCGGCGCTGACACGGCTTATCCCGCTCGCCATGGGCGACACCGGGCAGGCGCGCCGCGTCGCGAACTTTCTGATGGCCTGGTGGAATGGCCCGGAGCTTGGTCATTTCGAGATCGCCGACATGTTCGGCCTCGACATCGACGTGGCAAACGACATCACGAGCGTGATCGGCTTTCTCGGCCAGAACGACCGCGGCGCCGTCTATATCGACGGTCTCGGTTTCGCCGAAGAGATGCAGGATGTCATTGCCCTGTGGCGGCCATCGGCAAGCGCTCCCCAGACTTGACACGCATCGCGTGATTGCGAGGCCCTGAAGTACCCGACGGCGCCGAAGTGGCGCGTCGGAGCGGCGCTGGCGCGCCTTACTCGGCCGAACGGCCGAGGAGAGGAGCGGGTGAGAGAAGGTGTTCGGACAAGGGGTTCGAGCGCACTTTCTCAGGAGACTTCCCATGAACATCGGCACCATCACCCAGAACGCCAGCGGCACCTACACCGGCAAAATCTCGACGCTCACGGTCGCGATCGTCATCGCCCTTCGCACCGTCCATTCCGCCAATCCGCGTGCGCCCAAGTTCGAGATCCTCGCGCTCTCGGCGGCACGCCAGTGGGTCCAGGTCGGCTCACTGTTCGAGCTGGCGTCCAATGCGACCGGCGAAATGTTCCTCAACGGCAAGATCGAGGATCCCAGCCTCGACAAGCCGCTCTACATCTCGGCGTTCCGTCAGGACGACGGCTCGTACAACATCGTCTGGTCGCGTCCCAACCGCCGCCGCGATGCGCCGACCGACACCGCCCCGGCCGACGACAGCCTGCCGCCGCTGCCCGGTGCGGACGAGCCGGCCAAGCCGAACGGCCTCGCCGGTACGGATGGCCTGGGTGAATCCGCGGCCGGGGGCGCGTTCGGCGGCGAGCCCGCGCAGGGCAATGGCCGCCGTCGCCGCACGCCCGAGATGGCCGACTGACGATCCTCTCTCCCTGCCGCGCGCGTCCCTCCGGCGCGCGGCAACCCCGCAGGGCTCGTTTGCCTCACGGCAAGCGGGCCCTGCCTTCGTTTCCCTGTGACCGTGTCCTCAGCTATCGTCCTCGCGCGCGCGACAGAGAGGACTTGAAATTTATCCGGAAACTCCGTACTTTCCGGACAGGAGAATCACCATGCCCCAGACTGTCAGTTCCGTTGAGGCGTCAAAGGCCTTCGGCCGCATCAGCCGCCAGGCGCTGGTTGCGCCCCTTACCATCACGCATCATGGCCACGATAGCCTCGTGTTGATGTCGGCCGCCGAATATCAGCGGCTCAAGCGGCGCGATCGCGAGGTCTTCACGTTGACTGACGTGCCGGAGGAAATCGTGGAGGGGGTTCGAGCGGCGCGAGCGCCGGCAGAAGCCGCTGCCTTCGATCACGAGGTCGAGTCCTGACGAGTGCAAATTCCCGATCCAGTTCCCGGCCTCGTAATTCGCTACTCGTATCTCTGGAGCCATGAAGCAAAGGCAGGTCACGAAGAAGGCAGCAAAGACCGTCCCTGCGCCGTGCTGCTCGCGACGACAAATAAGGCAGGCGCCAAGATGGTCACCATCCTGCCAGTGACCCATACGCCGCCGTCCGACACGAGCCTTGCCGTTGAAATTCCGCACGCGACGAAGGTTCGTCTCGGGCTCGATGATGATCGCTCGTGGGTCGTCCTCACGGAGCTCAACTATTTTCAATGGCCCGGGCCCGATCTTCGGACGGTGCCCGGCGATCCATTGGGCGAGGTTGCATACGGTCAGCTTCCAACCGCCTTCTACGAAACCATCCGCACCCGCTGGCTCGCCGCCTACGACGCCGGCAAGGTCACGCAGGTCAAGCGTACCTCCTGACCAGTATCGGCCGCGCCCGCATTTGCCACGCGGCGCGGATCATCGCGACTTCGGAGTGAGAACACATGGGAACGAACCAGCGGCACGGCAATCGGGCGGTGAGCACGGCCGAGACCTTGAGCGACAAGCAGCGGGCCGATCTCGCGGGCGCGCGACCTACGGACGAAGAGATCGCCGCCGACCGATGGGCTGATGAGCATGATACCGCGCGCGAAAGGTCCCGCCGCGCGAAACTCCGTCTGCCATTTCGCGCCTGAGGCCGCCGAGGCCGAGCAATACGAGGCTCTGCCCTCAATCCCGATCGCTGCGTCTAGCGGGCCTCGCCGAACGGGCTTGCCCGTCACCGATTGCTGAGCACGAACTCCTGAGGGCGCTCCGCCGCCGGCGCCGGGGTCAAGAGCAGCGCGCCGCGCGATCGTCCATCGGGTAGAGCCCCGCCGCGGCCAGCAGCCTTCCTTCGCCTGTTCCTGACACCTGCGGCGAGACGAAGACGTCCCGCAACCCCATCCGGTCGCCCGTGTTGCCGCTTCGCGGCTGCCCGCGCCAACTCCCTCCAGGGGTTCCCCTCCGCTGACGCTACGGTGCGGACCCTCTCCGCACGCCGCTCTTCGGTGTCACCGGCGGGAAGGCCGCTGGACCCAACGAGGAGCACTACCATGAACAACGTCAATCTCGCCGGCCGCGTCGCCAAGGACCCCGAGACCCGCGGCGCCGTCACCACCCTCATTGTCGCGACCGATCGCGTGAAGCTCAGGGACGGCAAGACCTATGTCGACGACGCCACCGGCTACACCGCCAAAGAGACAGAGTTCCACAAGGTCACCTGCTTCAACGGCCTCGGCAAGGCCGGCGCCTCGCGCAAGAAGGGCGATGTCGTCGCCATCACCGGCCGGCTGCACTATTCGAGTTGGGAGGATCGCGACGGAGTCACCCGGTACGGCTGCGAGATCATCGCCGACAAGATCGACTTCTTCTGACCCGGTAGAGCGGCGCCTGCGGGCGCCGCCCTTCAGCTCAACTGGCCCGGGAAGTTCGCGCGTCGCCCCGTCTCGAGGTTGTGGACCATGTTCTCGACGCCGATCGCGTAGAACTCGCCGACATGGAAGCTCGCCCCATCCCGGAGCTTCCACTCCTGATCGGTGACGACCTTGATCACGCTGTTCACCAGCGCGATCACGTCCTGCTCCGCCAGCGGATAGAGGATCGGCTCGATCTGCCACAGGCGGTCGCCATGAATATCACGTTGCCGCAGGAGCTGCTGATAGACGGCGAGTTTCGCCACCAGCCCCGGTGGCTCATTGCCATGCAACAGTGCAGCATATCGCGATAGACGCTCCTCATAGTTCGCCTGAATCTGGGCCTTCACTCTTCATTCCTTCAACATTGCCTGCGGCGTCGGTGCTCGATCATTTGGCGCATCCCGGCCCTTCGACAGGCTCAGGCCGGGACCGGCGCTCTACTCGCCTGCGGCTCCCGGAGCCACGGCCTTGCCGCGTCTCCGCCCTGCCGGGTTACGATCACCTTGCGGGGGTGATGGGGAGGGGGTTTCTCCTGGGACAGTATGGAGCGATTTGCTGTTAACCCGGCCGCCGCGCGGCCGGGGCAAATCCAATTCTCTCTCTAACATCTCGGTATCAGACAAGCTTCATCGCCGTAGTGTGATGTGCCTTGGGGGGCTTTCTCAAGGATGCGCGGTCCCCCCAATTTTCCCGGGACCGTCGCTGCGCTCTGGCCCCAAGAAAATCGGTTCCCCCACGCCCCGCCGAGGCGGCGCGGGGACTTGTCCCCGCGTCCCTGACAAAGCCCCGTCGGCCCATCCGATGAGATTTCATCTTTCATCCAATCCCGGATGAGAGATCGACTTGTTCGGAGGCTTTTATGACTTCTTTCAACAATTTCGCCGACCTTGCCAGCTTCGTCGCCGCGTCGCGTGAAAATGACGGACTGACCCAGACCTACGAGGGCGCGTTCATCGAACATAGCGAGATGGCCAAGCTCAGCATCGTCGAAGCGCCCGAAGCACTTGACATGCCCGATCCCGAGCAGGTGCGGGCCGCCACCGAGATGATGATGCAGACCATGTTCGACGTGCTGCGCGACACCCGCATGGAGCCGTTTGCGGCCGATCTGGCGTGGGGTTTCGCCAACAGCTTCCATGTCGTGGCGAAGCGTATCGAGGGCCGCGAGGATGACGCCGCCAAGAAGCTCGGCGATCTCGCACGCAGCTATGATCCGTCCGAGATCTACGCGACCGAACTCGAAGACACCCAGCTCCTCTGCCAGACCCTCCAGGGTTGCCGCGAGGCGATGGAATGCATGCGCGACCATGCCGCCGAGGTCTATCGGGTCGAAACCGGCAAGCCCTTCTCGCCGGTGCGGGGAAGCCGGGTTTCCAGCGCGCTTACCGCATCGATGATCGAGGCCCGCGACTATCTTGCCTCGAAAGCCCGGGAGCGCCGCGAGCAGTTCGCCCCCGAAGGCCCGGTCGTGGCGTTCTCCGGTGGTCAGGTGTGGGAGGACGTGGACCTGCTCTGGAACGGTCTCGACAGCATCAAGGCACGCATCCCGGAGATGATCCTCGCGACCACCGCGCAAGCGAAGGGCTGCGATGCCGTGGCGCACGCATGGGCGGCATCGCGCGGCGTCAAGGTCATCCAGTTCCGCCTCGATCGCAGTCAGGGCAACCGCGCCGCCTTCGTCCGCAATGACCGCATTCTCGGTCTCAAGCCGGTGGAAGCCGTCATCTGCGAAGGCTCGGGCATCCAGCAGAACCTCGCCCAGAAGCTGCGGCAGGCGGGGGTGCCGCTGCACATCGTCCGCCTCGCGCACCAGCGCACCCAGCGCAGCGCGTGAGTGCTCGCTTGGAGGGGCTCCGGCTTCGGCCGGGGCCTCTCCATCTTTTTCTGCGTGGACATGCGGCGCTCAGGGGCATCGAGCCCCTTCGCGCCGCGGGGGACTGAGCGCTGGCGCGCTCGCGCAATGGCCACCATTCGCACCGACTTCGCCCCGCCAGGCGGCCAGAGGGGAGAAGGGACGGGTGCTGCGTTCAGCAAGGGAGGACGAGATGTCCATTGTGTTTCGCATCACCACATCGGCCGACCATCAGGAACGCCAGACCGCCGTCATCAACGCCCGCCAGCTCGCCGCCTTCCGGGAATTTCTGCGCGGCCAAGGCGAGCGTCTCGACATGACCCTGCTGGATCCAGATTTCGCGGAGGACGACTATCTCTCCTATCGGTTCGAGGCGCGTGTCTGCCCGCTGGCGCTCGCCAGCATCGCACGCATCTTCGACTATCAGACCGATGTCATCACGGTGCTGGATGAGGCCCAGTTTCGCGGCCGCCGGGTCAGCGTCTATCGCGAGGGCGACACTGGCCCGATCACCCTGTCGGTCGGGCTGACCTCCGATCTCGGCCTCGAACTCGATCTGGCCTATCAGAATGCGTTCGCGCTGCTCGAAGGGCTTGGACTGCGACCGGAGAGCGTCGGCGAAATCCCGGTCGACAATGTCCGTGCCCGCCTCGCTGATCCCGCGATCCGGCGCAGCGTCGAAGCGCAGGGTGCAGCCCCATACCTGTCCCGGCTCGACCGCCTGATCGCGACCGGAGATCTTGACGACAGTTCCCGTCTGGAATGGGCATAGCCTCCGCCCGGACCAGACGTCGCGAAGGGGCGCGTCGCCGCGCGCGGCGCGCCCCGCAATGCCGCTGCGAGCCTATGCCGCGACCGGCGTTCGCGGTGTCAGCAGGGTATCGATCGCGCGCTGCAATTGGTCGGCGGCATCGACATCGTTTGTCGCCGCCAGATACTCTTTGGCCTGCCGCATCAATGCCAGCGCAAGCGCCCGTGTCACCGTCGGGTCCGTCTCCGAGAGGTCCATATCGCTACCTCGAGCGCGGTCCATCCTCGCGAGCTTCCGGGCCGTCGCTCCTCCCCGGAGAGCTCCCGCGCCGTGCGCGGGAGCCGGGGCTGGTAACACGTCGAGACATGCGCCTACGCTTTTAGTGCCAAGGCACCTGGACATGTGCGCAGGCACCCCGGCGTGAGATCACACCGAGCTGCCTTTCTCGACGGGATTACCAGTCCCGGCGCCGCAGCCTTCGCAGCGCAATCCGGCGCCTAACACAGACCTCCTGTGACACCAAGGCGAAGTCGTTTCGGCCCTGTCCAGCACCCTCCCGGATCAGTGGATTGTCCATCCGCTCCGCCCGCTGGCCGAGATCGGTGAAGGGTCCGTGCACGCCGTTCTCATAATTCGCAAAAGCCATGATGGGGCGGCGTTTCATCGTGACGACACCGGCTCGCTCGCGTGCCGCACGGACCCGTCGGTCCGCGCGCCGCTACGCCTTGCCGGAGGCGCTTCCCCGAGAGGAAAAATCTCTCACAGTCTTCCCATTCTGTCGGGCGGACGAGACCGTCTCAAGCCCGGCGGGGCCCCACCATTTTCTTCGGCGGATCGGGCGCTGCGCATCAATCTCGAACGACGGTGGCCGCCGAAGAAAATCGTGACCCCCACCGCCGCTTTGCGGTCGCCGGCAAGCCGGCGAGGCCTGACACGGTCCCGCCCGCCCGACGCCATTCCCCTGTCATTCAAGACGACAGGAGACGAACATGCAGACGATCACGAACATCGCCGCCGCCGATCAGCACGCCGCCTACTTCGCCGCCGTCGCCAATGCCGAGCGCCGCGCGATGCACAGCTACTTCGACCAGCATGTGGTCGAGGACGATGAGCTGGGGTTCCTCGCCATTGACGAGGGCGACTACGGCGCGCTCGGACAGGCGATGATCGACCGGATCGTCTACACCGCGCCGGGCGGCATCATCGACGAATTCTGAACGATAGGGGAGGGGCTGCGGCCTCTCCCCTTTTTTTGCTGGGAGAGGAACGGTCACGGGGGGCATCGAGCCCCCCATGACCGTGCCGCGGCGTTGCCGCGGCGGGGGATGATTCAGGCCTTGAGCCGCTTTTCGACTTCCTCGAAACCCAGTGTCTTGATGCGGGCCGTCAGATCGGCGAGCCGCTTAGGTTCAAGCTTCAGCAGTCCGGATTTCTCGATCGTCGCGATCGCCTGCTCGCGCTCTTTCTCTTCGAGCTTCCTGCGCCGCTCTTCCAGCCGGCGCTGATCCTCTTCGAGAGCCTGTCTCTCCTGTTCCAGTGTCTTTGCCATAGGTGCCTCTTGTGAAGGCTAATCGGGCTATGAACTGGCTGAACATAGCGCTGGTTGGTGAGGGCAGGAAGAAGAAGATTCATGGGGCTGGGCGCATCGGGCCTGCGCCCGACGACGGCTCTATTCGCTAGGGCTCCCGATGCCCTTCAGGCAACGAGAGCCCAACCTCACGGAGCCAAGGCATGCGCCTTGTCTCCGCCCTTCGGGTCACGATCCTCGCCTTTCCAACGCGGCCCTTTGGCCGACGTTGATGCTGCGCATCGGGGCTTTTCGCGCCCTGATCGGATCGGTGACACCGGCCTCGCGCGTTCCGCCTCACGGCGGCGCGTACCTCGCCGGTCCCGGCAACCGGCTCCTCTCCGACGACATCGTAACAGGCCCAGGGACAGGGGATCGGGCTCTTGGGATTAGCACACCCTACGCACCTGAAGGTGCATGAGTTCCGTTGTTTCACAACGGGTTAGCGCGGAAGGAAAGGAGACTACGTTGTAGTACGAGCTGGTGGGCGGGCAAAAACGGCGGAAATCAGCCATTCGCGCGTAGTCTGTGAGACTACGGCCTGCTGGTCCATGACGATCAACTTGCCGGAACCGGGCCGCTCGGCTATAAATAGAGCCATTCTTCAGTCCCCACCAGCCTCCCTGCTAGGAGGTTGGTCTTGGCTACCAGTTACCGGCATTACAACGTCCGCCTGGAGCGCGCCCAATGGGACCGCCTCAGCGTGATCGCCGCCGAACAGAAATTGAGCGTCGCCGACGTCATCCGGTCGGCCCTCAATGTCTTCCTTTCATCCTCCGACGTGCTGACCGCGAGCCAGCGCCGCCTGGCCCGGATCAGCGAGTTCCAGCAGCTCGTGCTCGACGTCATTCTGCGCGAGCAATATCCTGAGCTTCGCGACCGCCTCGTTGCCGAAACCGACAAGCGCCTGGTGCAATATCATGGCGCGTGAGGACATCCGCTCGAACGGGAAAAACATCCCGCTGACCCACCACTCTGCGCGCGGCCGCGTGCAGCGAAACTCGGGCAATTTCACCCGCGGCTCACAGCTTCTCACCCACGAGATGCTGATGTGGTTTTCGGGCGCGCGGCTGCCCATCATGGTCTGGTTCTTCGCCTTCCTCGCGGCCTGGTTCGTCATCCTCTCGATCCGCCTCGACGAGCACGGATTCCAGCTCGTCTGCATGAAGATCTATTCGGCGCTCTGGAACTGGGTCGACCTCAATCCCAACAAGCGCGTCAACGTCACCCTGCCCAATGGCGAGATCTACAAAACGGTCATGCCCGTGGTGCCCTATATCCCGGCCGTGCAGCAGGCCTGGGAGACCACCATCCGGGCGCTGATCGGCTCGATCCTCGTCTCGGTTTTCGTGGTCGCGCCACTCACCATCTGGTTCGTCGACATCTCGCGCAGGCGTGGGCGTTCGATCCTTCAGGAACGCCATGAGCGCGGCGCCATGCTGGTCGATCGCGCCGTGCTGGTCTCCGAAATCGCGCAGCACAATGCGGAAAAATTCGCGGAGGACGCGCGCGAGTTCTTCCCCGGCCGCTCGTCCGCCGCCGTGCTCAAATTGCCGTTCGCGACACGGAAGGCGGGCGGCATCCACCATCCCTATACGCTCGCCGGCATCCCCTATCCGCACCGCCTCGAGCAGTCCCATTCCATGCTGATCGGCACCACCGGCGCGGGCAAGACCACCGAGCTCAGGAGTCTGGTCAGCCAGATGCGCCAGCGCCAGGACAGCGCCGTGATCTTCGATCTCACCGGCGCCTATGTCGAAGCCTTCTACGATCCCATGCGCGACACGATCCTGAACCCGATGGACCAGCGCTGCCCGGCCTGGTCGATCTTCAACGACTGCTCGACCTACAGCCATTTCACGTCGGCCGCCGCGGCGCTCATTCCCTCCGATGGCGGCTCGTCCGAGCCCTTCTGGGCGCTCGCGGCCCGCACCCTGTTCATCGAGATGTGCGTCCGGCTTCAGGAGCGCGGCCAGACCACCAACCTGGCGCTCGCCGAGAACCTGATGACCGCCGATTTGAAGCGGGTGCATCGCTTCCTCGCGAACACCATCGCCGACCCGCTGACCGCCCCGGAAGCGGCCCGCATGGCGGAATCGATCCGCGCCGTCTTCAACACCAATGCGCAGGTCCTGCGTTTCCTGCCCGACGAAGGAGAGCCGTTCTCGATCCGGCACTGGATGACCACCGAGCGCGCGCCCGGATCGATCCTGTTCGTCACCTCCGACTACGACGATCTGGAGATGAACCGGCCGCTGCTGACGCTCTGGATGAACATCGCCATCACCAGCCTCATGACGCTGCCGCGCACGCGCAGCTTGCGGACCTGGTTCATGTTCGATGAGGTCGGCGCGCTGCACCGCCTGCCTGCGATCGAGAAGGGCCTGCAGACCGCGCGGAACTTCGGCGGCGCAATGATCCTGGGGCTCCACAGCTTCCAGAAGCTGGTCGAGGTCTATGGCGAGGAAGGCGCGCGAAATCTCGCCTCGCTCGCCCGCTCCAAGCTCATCCTCGCGACCAGCGAGTTCAAGACCGCCGAGGAGTGCTCGCAGTACATCGGCAACCGCGAAGTGCGGCAGATGGATGAGGCCTATAGCTACGGCTACAACAACAATCGCGACGCCTCGACCCTGACTCCGCGCAAGCAGGTCGAGCCCCTCGTGATCCCCGACGACATCACCAACCTGCCCTCGATGCACGGGTTCGTGAAATTCCCCGACGGTTTCCCGGCCGCGCGCATCCTTCTCGAATGGAAGAACTACCCCATCGTGGCGCCGGGCTTCCTGAAGCGTCCCGTGATGCAGCCCGTCCGGTCCAAGCGCGGGGAGGAGATTTTCGACGAGGAGGGCGGTGAGGCCGGCGGCAGGGACGGCGCCGTCCAGATCGTGGATGAGGTGGTCGAGCCAACCAATCTTGCGAAGGAAATGGCGGCGCGGATCCTGCAGTCGCCGAGCGAGGACCAGGCCGCCGAAACCCATCGTACCGCCCCGCGTAGCGATGACCGGCCGGTGCCCCCGCAGGCGAAGGGAGCGGGCGGCGGCAAGGAGGACGGCGCGCGCGGCAGGGACGCCCAGCAGGAGACCGGCCAGCGGCCCGCCGACGACCGGCGCGGACCGTCACCGCAGGCGCCGCAAGTCGAGGATCAGACCCTCATCGAACTGCGTCAGGGCTTCGCCGCGGGCCGTGACCAGGACGATCTCGACATGGGGATCTGATCCATGCTCTCGGTCGCCGCCGTCCGTTCCGCATCAGGCGCCGCGAACTATTTCGCGAAGGACGACTTCAAGGACAATTACTACACGGCCGATGGCTCCTCCGAGGTCAGTGCCTGGGGCGGGGCAGGGGCCGAAGCCCTCGCGCTTGAAGGCGAAGTCAGCCGCGAAAGCTTCGAGCAGATTCTGAGCGGCGTCCTGCCGAGCGGAGAGGGCGTCGCCCAGGTCGAAAACCGGCGCAACGGTGTCGACCTCACCTTCTCCGCGCCCAAGTCCGTGTCGGTCATGGCCTATGTCGCCGGCGACAAGCGGGTGCTCGCCGCCAACATGGTCGCGGTCCAGAAAACCATGGCCTGGGTCGAGAAGAATCTCGCCGAAGGGCGCAAGGACGTCGAGGGTCGCAAGGTGCCGGTGCCGACCGGCAAGCTCGTCTATGCGCTGTTCCAGCACGACACCAGTCGCGCGCTCGATCCGCAGGCCCATGTCCACTCCGTCATCGCCAATCTGACCCAGATGCCCGACGGCAAATGGCAGGCGCTGCACGCCGACAAGATCTGGTCGAATAACGCGGTCGTCGGGGCGATCTACCACGCCTACCTGCGCGCCGGGCTGGAGAAGCTCGGCTACCAGGTCGAGCTCAAGGGCAAGCACGGCACGTTCGAGATCATGGGCGTGCCCAAGGCGATCATCGATGCCTTCAGCCAACGGCGCGAGGCGATCCTCGAGAAGGCGGCCGAGCTCGGCATCGTCTCGGCCAAGGGGCGCGACGGCGTGACCACCACCACCCGCGATCCCAAGCTCAATGTCGAGGACCGCGACGGGCTCCTCAAAGGATGGATCGACAAGGCGGCGGAGCTCGGGTTCGACGGCAAAGGACTGCTCGCCTCGGCGCTGGCCCGGGCAGGGCAGGGCGCCGCCGACAACAAGCTGGAGCGGGGCTTCCGGGCGGTCACCGACGCGATCGCCGGCGCGCGCGATCTCATCGGCGGCTTCCTTCGCTCGCCCGATCCGCTGATCGACAGCGGCCTTGCCCGCGCCACCAAATCGCCGGCCGTCGCCCGGACGCAATTGGCGGTAGCCTCGGCCGTCCGCATCCTCGCCGAACGCGAGGCGGCGTTCGACGTCAACAAGCTCTCCAAGACCGCGCTGGACCTCGGCCTGAAGGGCGTCACCATCGAGACGGTCGAGCACCGGATCGAGCAGCTCTACGACAACCGCCAGCTAATCCCCGGTGTCGCCCGCGCCGGCGACAAGGGCGTCCGGATGGTGACCACCCAGGAGGCGCTGCGCACCGAGGAAGCCGTTCTCAAGGCGGTCGATGCGGGCGTGGGCAAGGCGGTGCCGATACTCCCCGCGCAGGATGGGCCCGCCCGCCTGCAGGAGGTCGCCGATCGCCCGCTCAATGCGGGGCAGCTCGCAGCCGCGACCCTGATCCTCTCCTCCGAAGATCGGACCGTGACTGTCCAGGGCGTCGCCGGCGCCGGGAAGTCGACCATGCTGCAGGCGGTTGCCCGGATCGCGGAAGGCGAAGGCAAGGATGTGCTGGGCCTGGCCTTCCAGAACAAGATGGTCGCCGACCTCGCCGAAGGGGCCGGGATCAAGAGCCAGACGATCGCCTCGTTCGTGCTCGCCAACGAGCGCTACCTGACCGAGCGCGATACGCCGCGCTACGAGGAGGCGCGCGAGCGGCTCGGCGGCGCGATGCTGGTCGTGGACGAGACCTCGATGGTCTCCAGCGCCGACATGCTGAAGCTTCACAGCATCGTCGAGGCGCTCGGCATCGACAAGCTCGTGCTGGTTGGCGATCGCCAGCAGCTCTCCTCGATCGACGCCGGCAAGTCCTTCGCGATGATCCAGGCCGCCGGCGGCACGATGGCCCGAATGGACGAGAATATCCGTCAGCGGACCGACACGCTGCGCACCGTCGCCGCGCTCGCCAATGCCGGTACGCTGGGCGAGGCGATGAAGGTGCTGGGCGATAACGTCCACGAAAGCGCGAACCCGCCCGAAGAGGCCGCCGACAGGTGGCTCGCGCTGGGGGCGGACGACCGTGCCGCGACCCAGGTGTTTGCGTCTGGCCGGGAGTCCCGCGCCATCATCAACCAGCGCATCCAGGACGGCCTTGCCGCCGAGGGCACCGTGCGGGGCGAGGGCATCCATCTCATCGTCTATGACCGCGTGAACCTGACCCGCGAGGAGCTTCGCTACGCCGCCAGCTATCGGCCCGGCCTCACCCTCGATGTCGGCCGCGGCGGCGCGCAGGACGTCGGGCTCGCGCAGGGACGCTATGACGTCTCCAGGGTGCTGCCCTCGGGCAAGGTCGAACTGGTCGATGGGCGCCGCAAGATTCGCTTCGACCCGCAGCGCCTCTCGCCCACCGAAAAGCGGGACCGGCTCGAACTCACCGAGAAGAAGGATCTGCATGTCCGCGAGGGGGATCGCATCCGCTGGACCGCGAACGACAAGCCGCGCGACCTGCACAACGCGGCGCTCGCCCGGATCATCTCGGCCGATGCCTCGGGCATCACCGTCGAGACGGCGGGCAATCAGACCCTGACATTGGCGCCGGGCGATCCGATGCTCTCGCGTTTGGACCTCGCCTACGCGCTCAACATGCACATGGCGCAGGGCATCACCACCGACAAGGCGATCACGGTCATGGACAGCCATGAGCGCAACCTGTCGAACCAGCGCCTGTTCAATGTGGGCGTGACGCGGGTGCGCGACGAACTCACCATGATCGTGGACGATAAGGAAAAGCTCGAACGCCAGCTCGACCACAATGCCGGCAACAAGACCTCGGCCCTAGAGACGGTCGGCCGCCTCGATATCGACGGCAAGAAGGGCGGCGCCAAGCCGGTGAAGTTCGATCCCGGCCCGATCGACGGGATCAACCTCGCGGATCAGCCGGACATCCTCGCTGATCTTCCCCCCATTCCGGACGGGCCGCTTGAGCCCGCAGCACCGATCAAGGGCGACGGCCTCAAGGCGCCCCCGGATCTCAAGCCCGAAAAGGCAGACCTGCTGCCGCCGCTGCCCGAGCGCAGCCTGGGCCTTGATCTTTGATGACGAACGGTCGGCGCGGTGCCGGCTGAAAGCAAGGAGAGTGACGATGGCATGGGATTTTGACGAAGGCGGCAAGTTCGGCGGCGAGAAGGCCGCCAAGGACTATACCCAGAACAACGGCCTCAGCAATGCGGACTTCCGCACCCGGCGCAAGGGTGATGAGGTCGAGCTGGAGATCCGCCGCTCCGCCATCGACGGCCGAAACCTTCGTGACGCGGGCGAAGGCCGCAAGGGCGGTTGGTTTTGATCCGGACGTCGGCGGCCCGGACATTCGGCAGGAGGCGGCTGTCCAATGGGCATCGATGATCGCGACTATATGCGAGCGCGCCACAGACAGCGCGCCAACCGGACGAGATGGAACGAGGGTAGGGGGCGGATCGAGGCGGCCTGGCTTGATCCGCGCCACCAGCGATATCGCCGACAACCGTCTGCGGCGGCGATCGCTGTCCGTTTCGCCCTGCCGGTGCTGAGCCTGCTGCTGATCCTGATCCCATTCTATGGGGACGCGCAGCGTCATGGCTGGATTCCTGATCTCGAGCCGGCGCAGCCGTTTCCGGAGAGCGGGTCGGTTACGGTTGGGGCCAATGTTATCGGTCTGATCAAACGCAGCAATCTCACGATCGAGGCAGCCGATTCCAACACGGTGGTGCAATTGGTGGACCCGGATACGAACGCCCATGCACTGTCGATCTATGTTGCCGCCAATGACCGGGTGTCCCTGCCGGTGCCTGCGGGTACGTACCGGGTCCGCCTGATCGAGGGGCGGAAGTGGCACGGCGCGAAGCGCTATTTCGGGCCGAACACATCCTACGAGACGGTGGCCAGTCTGATAGAGTTCACGCCGACGATGGGTCACGTCATCGACCTGCATCGTCGGCCCGGCGGCAATCTGGAGACGCGGATGATGGGCTCTCGACCAGCGCCGCTTTGACCGGGGCGGCCCGCCCCACCAGAACCTAAGATGCCATCAATGACACTTTACCCCGAAACGCCTGGTAGAGTGTCATTGATGACAATCATTCGACGAGGGAAAGTGCGTCCATGATGCTTGGGCCAGGCAGGCATGTTAGCGAGGGCGACCACCATAACGACGAGAATCGCTACCTGAATGCCGCACCATATCTTCTATTCCTGGCAAAGCGACACGGAGAACCGGATCGGTCGCGGCTTGATTCAGTGGGCGCTGGACCGCGCCATTCGAACCGTCAATGCGGACGCCGACGTTGATCCCGCCGATCGTGAGCTTCGCGCCGATCGCGACACTGTGAATGTGCCGGGCATGCCGCCGCTCGCGGACACCATCTTCGGAAAGATCGACCGGGCGGTCGCCTTCCTGTCCGACCTCACGCACGTTGCCACGCGCGCCAAGGGCCAGCTCTCGCCCAACCCCAATGTCCTGCTCGAGCATGGCTGGGCGCTAAAATCGCGCGGGTGGGGCAGGATGATCGGCGTCATGAACACAGCGATGGGCCATCCCGACGAGCATCCTCTTCCGTTCGACCTCACCCATTTCAAACGGCCGATCCTCTTCCACTGTCCGGCCGACGCGACCGACGAGGAGCGCCAGGCGGCGCGGGCAGGGCTTCAGAAGGATCTGGAGAGCGCTCTTCGCCTGATTCTCGACGACGAGGTTCTTATGGCGGCTGCGCCGCCGGCCGAACCTCACCCTCATGATGTTGAGCTGTTGCAGCGGTATCGCCAGCAAATCCCGGAGCTGCTGCGCCAGTTCCTGCGCGAGCATAATTTCGGGACGCCCTATCCGCGCAAGGCACTCGATCCCCTCGATGATATGGCTGCTACCTGGGCGGGCGCTGCCTTCGATTTCGAGGACACCGCGCTACAGGAGGCCGCCATGGCGCTTCGCGCGGCGAACACCTCTCTCATGGAGCTGGTCTATGAGCGCATCCATGTGATGGACCGGAACCCCAACATGGTCTGGCCGAAGACCGACTATGACGTGCGGCACGGCACGCAGCAGGTCACCCTGGATGCGATCCGGGAACTCAATGCGCGCGCCGGAACGCTGATCGGCGCGATAGATGCGTTCGAGAAGGTTGGGCGCTCCCGAATTCGTGTCGCGCCGCCGGCGCCAACGGCGCCGCAGGTGGATCCCCGCTGGGAGGCCGCGCGGACCGCGATTTCAGAGCTGGCGGCGGACCGGATGCGAGGAGGGCTTCCCGAGATCGTCGCCATGCCCAGCATGACGCTGCGCATTGTGCCGCTCGCTGCGATGGATCGGCCGGCTCTCGATCCAAAGACCGTCCTCGCTGCGGCGCTCCGCTTTCCGCCTGACAGCCAGGTCCGGGTTCAGTCAGATTCGGATGAGCGCCAATGGTGGAGCTATGGCCTGCCGCTCATTCAGACCGAAAATAACCCGGAGACCCGGTGGCGCACGCGCCTTGTTCGACCCGGCCTGATTGAATTCGAGGCGATGATCGGCGCCCGGATCGACGATGATCCCGAGATCCTGGTGAATGGTCGCGAGCTGGAAGCATCGATCGCCGCCCATCTCGAGCGTCTTGCCGCCGTGCTCGCCGACGTGGGCCTGGCCGGTTCCGGCCTCGTTTCCATCGCATTCCGGGGAGTGGAAGACGTCGAGTTGACGCGGGCCCGCGGTGGCGGTCGCAAGATCCGAAAGCCCGAGCTGTTCCTGCCTGAGCTTCAGGTGACCGATCTTGCCGCGCCGATGCAGCCGCAGCTGCAGGAGCAATTCAATATCCTCTGGCAGGCGTCGGGCTGGGCCGACGGCTCGCCGTCGTTCGACTGACCGGGTGCGCGCTGTGGAGCTCAAGCCCCCGTCACCGGAAGAGGGAGATGCCGGTCTTCAGGCGTTCCGTGAGGCAGCCAAGCTCCATGAGGATACGTTGCGCAGCCGGATGTCCCGCGAATTCTATCGAAAGGACCTGGCAAAGTGGCAGAAACTCTACGCGACGCTCGCAGGGAAACGCGCGGCAGGCTCGGCAACGGCCGTTCATTTCACTCGACTATCGGCGCTCTGCGGTGAGCTGCTGACAGAATATGGACCGGAGGCGCCGCCCAAGAAGCGGGTGCCCAAGGCGGTGGAGCCGGTGCCGTTGAGCTATCCCGACTTCCCCGACGACATTACCCATCGCATTCACTTCCTCGAAGGGCCGGGGATCCGGCGGCAACGCGCCGTTAAGCTTTCCGTCCATGCGCCGGGCATCTTCCGGCAGATCTCGGCGCGTGGCCGCGTCCTGCTCTCGATCGGGGTCCGTCAGGATCAGGTCCGGCTGTTCGAGCGCATCGTTGAAGCTATCGGCGATCTCGCCATGGCTGATTACGCCGCCGCGGGATTCGACATCGGCTATGTGATGCGGCCCGATGGAATCGCCCAAGGTCAGTCCTGGACGCCCAATCCCCTCGATCCAGCCTTGCCGACTGCCCGCGTATGGGAAGACAATCAACGGGCCCGGAGTTACGGATTGCAGGCACGCCTGCTTGGCGACCAATGGCGTGGCGCTGACGGCACCGGCCTCCCAGGTGATCTTCCGGATGTCGATGGCGAACCTTGGGATCCCGATCCGCATTGGCAGCGCGTTCTTGAACTCACACAGGCTGATCGGCTCGACGAGGCACTTACGCTGGTCGAGGCGGTGCCCGGCCGCGATCGTGAGCCTCTGTTCGACGAGGTCATCTATCTCAGATTCCTGACAGGATCGCCGCTGCGCGCGCAGGATATTCGCGTACTGGCGCGCAAACATGCGGAATCATCGCTCATTGCGGGGCGTCTGCTGGAGGAATTCGAGGCATTCCTGGGCCATCTCGATGCGCAATTCACGCTGGAGCCGCCTGTCCTGGAGGAAATGATCAGGCTTCGGCCGGATTTCGGGTCGACCATGATACCGCCCATGCCGCCCGCTTCGGATTGGGCCGCCTATCGGCGTCATATGGCGCAGTTCACGAACCACGGTGCGCGGCGCGGCCGGATTTTCTCCATCAACATCGGGGCCGCCGACACCGGGGCATCCGCGTTCTTTGCGACCGCCATGGTCGCTGCCGAAGAGGCGTTCCGCCGCGAGAGGTCGATTCCCGAGATCGGACGGGGCTGGGTGTCCGAGGTGGCGCTGCTCGATCTGGTTCGAACCCTATGGCCCTCCGCGGTCCATCAATGGCGCCCGGCGTTCCTCGGCATGCAGTCCGTCGATATCCATGTGCCGGAGCTGGGCCTCGCCATCGAGTATCAGGGGCAGCAGCACTACGCGCCCGTGACGCTCTTCGGCGGCGAAGAGGGGTTCAAGCTCACGCAATTCCGCGACGAGAAAAAGCGCGCGCTGCTGGCTCGCCACGGTGTGCGGCTCCTTGAATGGCGCTTTGATGTTCGGATCACCAGGGCAGAGCTGATCGCTCAGATGGCGGCGATGGAAATCCAGATCCCGGACTAGACGGCAAGCCTCTTCTGCCTCGGGCCGCCGTTTATTTCCTCGACGATGAAGGTGCGGGCCGGCGGTGTTTCGAGAAGGTCGATCTCTGGGAGCAGGTGGTCGAGCCATTGCATGCGTTGCCGGCGCAGGATGATGGCATCGTGTCGATCCTGATAGTGGCTGACTTCAGGATTGGCCGCGACGGTGATGACCCGGAAGGACAGGGGCCACTCTGCCATGGCCGGCTCCCAGATCGCCGCGAGATAGAAGAAATTGCCGTCTTCGAGCCGCACCCGATACTGCTTGCCGCCGCTAACGGTCATGTGGAATTCCGAGGCGGGCACCAGACAGCGCTGGCTGGGGAAGATCTGGCCCTCCGAGCGCACGAAGCGGAAGGAGGCCCCGCCGCTGAAGCGTGGATTGGAGCCCCACCGGGCCTCGACCATTTCCATTTCTTGCATATCGTCCGGATTTCGCCGGATGATGGGCAAGAGCTTTTCGAGGGGGGCCTCGGAGTCGAACGGTGTTGGCGTCGCCATGACAAGAACATATATAGAACGACGATGAGTCGCAAGGACCAGTGGAACGGATGACCGATGTGCAATGATTATCGCCTGGAGGTCGATATCGCCTCGATCGTTGAGGATTTCGACGACCTCAAGATCAAGATCAAAATGCCCGAAGGGACGCCCAATGTCGCGGCCCGCGCAGACATCAACATCAGCGACGTCGCGCCTATCGTGCGCAGCGGCGAGGGCAGGGGATCGGGCGAGCTCGTCAATCGGCGATGGAGCTGGCCTGGCCAGAATGGGCGGCCGGTCTATAATTTCCGCTCCGAGGGCCGCGAGTTCACTTCGCACCGCTGCCTCATTCCGGCCGACGGTTTCTATGAGTTCACGGCGCCGCTCGAACCGGGCCAGAAGCGCAAGACAAAATGGCTGTTCACGATGAAGGACCATCCCTGGTTCTGCATCGCCGGCATCTGGCGATCGCATCCGGAAATCGGCGAGGCGTTCACCATGCTGACGATGGAGCCCGGCGAGGATGTCGCGCCCTATCATTCCCGTCAGATCATCCCGCTACCGCGCGACCGGTGGGCCGACTGGCTTGATCCCTCAGTACCAGCAGAGGAGGTGCTTGGCCTCCTGCCGAAGGGCAGCCTCCTGCCGCTGCAGGTCTATCCACCGGCCGCGGCGCAAGCGTCGCTGCTTTGAGGTCTCAGGCCGCCGGGGGCTCGACATCCGGCGGGTTCATATAGACCCTGAATCCAGCAAGATCCTCGTCGCTCGGATTCTCCATCTCGGGGATATAGCGGATCGTCTCAGCCATATCGCGCCGCGTAACATAGTCGATGATCGAGCCACCGTTGGAGAGCTCATATTGCATCGATCCGCAATGGCGATCGACGGTGGCGAGCCCGGGCGCGAAGGCGATGGGCTTCTTGTTTCCCTTTTTGCTCACCTCATGCTTGGCGAGCGCAACGCGCAGGAATTCCAGCCTGGTGAAGCCCATTTCCGTCCGGCGTAGATCGATCCGCATCTGATCGACGAGTTCGGGTCGCTCCTGAGCATCGCGAAGCTGTTGGGCCCGCAGCTCCCTATCGTAATGCCGGTAGCCGAGATCGCGTTCGAGGTTGGTGGCCTTGAGATTGATCCCGCCATTCTCCGCGAGCTTGATGACCTCCTCGCACCGTTGGCGCCAGGTGCGGAGCAGTTCGTAGGCCGCATAGATCCACATGGGTGTCAGGGCCGACAGCTGCGCCATCCGGCCGCGCGGCGGTTCGTCGTCGAGCTGATGCTCAAGGATCTCCTGCTCGATGTGATTGAGCATGTTGTCGACCAGGCACAGCTGGCTCGCCTGCATCCTCAAAAATGGATTCTCGCCGAACCCTGCCAGGGTCATCAGGGCTTCGTAGAGTTCGGCCTGTCCGATCTCAGCCACCGGACGATATCGAGGCTCGTCATCCACCTCGTCGGGATAGGGTTCGTAGTCCACGGTCAGTCCTTTCGCGCCGGCCGTGATCGCGCCGGTCCGGGGGTGATAGTGCTCACGAGACCTTCTCCCGGAGCCAGGACGACAGCCCTGCGTCGAGGACCATTCGCGCGAGGCGCTGCGGCCCGAGTAGGATTACCCCGTCCGGGCCTTCATTCTCTGGGATGTTGCCGGTGTGCCATACGAAGAACATGCGATCATAGGCCTCCGCTTCGGCCAGCCGGCCGACATAGTCGTCGAGAGCTGCCCGAGTGGCTTGAGATTTCACTTGCACGAAGGCGCGTTCGGCAGTGCTCGGAAGCACGAGTTCGAGGTCGATCGTTTTCTGGGTCCGGCCGACCTGGCTGAGCCGGCGCCATCCGCTGCTCGAGAAGACCAGATCAACCAGCAGTTCGAAATCCTGCCAGGTCAGCAGTCGCATCAGGGGAATGATCGCCGCTGTGAGGGCGCGTTCCGCCTCTTCCGCCGCTGCGACCTCCGGTGACAGCTCATCGCTCAACCGGCGCAGCAGATAGTCGGCCGCGCGCACGTCGCAGATCGTCCCGCGGAACATCTGGACCTTGAGCAGTCGCCCGGACAGCCGGTCAGCCGTCAACAGACTGCCGCCGACCGACGTGCTGTGCCAGCCATCCAGGGTCGCGCGGCGATGGCTGTTGTCGGGCAGGATCTCGATCTCGCCGACCGGCCGACACCAATAGAGCAAGCCGCCGACGAAGGTGATGAAGATGGTATCCTCGTCGCTCTCGTAAAATGCCCGGATTTGCTTCACATCGCGAGTTGCAGCGCCGGCGTCCCCTCGACGATCCTTCATCGCGTCCCAAACGCCGGGCCAGTCGCCTGCCACGCAAAGGTCGTGCGGCACTTCGCGGTAGCCAAAGCGCAGCACGCCGTCGCGGATGCTCTCCGTCTCCCAGTCACCGCCCCGGCCCAGCTTGATGTAAAAGACGTTCGACGCCGTAACTGCGGTCATGGAATCCCCCGTTATAAGCAGGGCAATTCCGATCAGCCCGCCCGCATCGCAAGCTATACCTTCATCGTAGAAAAGATATTGAAGAGCTTGCCCTGATCGGGCGGCGGGCAGCAAAATTGGGGGGCAAATGGCTAAGGCAAACAGCAACGCACATCGCGAGAAATCGTCAAAGCCCTATAACGAACGCACCGATCTCGAAAAATTGCAGTCACAATGGACCAAATTATCCGGCCTGCACCTTCGAGAAGAGCCATCTGCGGCGATCGTCCGTTGCGCCACGGCAGCGGAGATCGCGGCCAACTATGCCATTCGGACGGAATGGGCCCGCAAGACCGAATTCGATGACACCATCGTCGACATGTTCCTGCGTTGGGCCAATGGCCTTCCGCTAAAGGTCACTCGGCTGTTCGTTCCGATCTATTTCGAGACGCCGGACAAGAGTCCGATCGGAAAGGCGCTCAAAGCGTCGGCCGAGAAGATCAACACGGTGCGCAATGCCGTGGTGCACCAAGGAGCCTTCAGCAATCCCGAGGAGGCTGAAGCCGTGATCGCCGAGGCGAAGGCCTTCATCAACACGATTGTCGGCCTGTCGATCGAAGGGTTCGACATCGAGGCGGCGGCGCGAGAATGGCAGGCGTCCCGCAAGAGCGAGGGGGGCGAATGACCTCGACGCTCGGCGGTCTGACCGTCACGCTCGGCAAGAAGCTCAAACAGTCCGACGATTTCCTGAAGGCCAAGCACAACCTGCTGACCCAGTTCGACAGCATCGACGATCTCGTCACGGACGAAACCAAGCTGTCTGCCAAGGATCGCCAGGCGATCGAGCATCATATCCTGCAGCTCCGCGCGGCGATCGCGCGCACGCTATGGTCGAACGAGTTCTACATCGGGCGCTCTCTGCTCGACGACTATATCCTGCACACCGCCAAGAATGGGGGCGGGGATGTGCCCGCGCGGGTCATCGCCGGGCTCGCGACCGCAGGCGCCGACAGGCCGGGCTTCGTCCTCTATCCGCTGACAGGTTTCGGGATGGAGATGCCGCGGATCTTCGCGAAGGACAGCAAGCTCCGCTCCGAGGCGATCTTCAGGAGCGCGGGCTTCGCCGTGAGTACCCAGAGCAATTCGTTCGACGCGGCCGTCGCCAGCATCGAGCGGATGGCAAGGGGGCTCGGCGTGAAGCAGCGCATAGACAAGTCGGATTTCCGGCACTTCGCTTACTCGGCAAAGTGGTTCGGAAAGAACCCGCTCATGCTGGTCCGCCTCACGTCGTTCACTGGCGATATGTACGAGAACCAGTTCGTCTATTCACTCAAGATCAGGGTGGCAGCGGCGAACCTGCTGATGCTGCATAGCCTGTCGCAGGAGGCAGTCGGGCCGCTCGACCGGCACCGCAATTCGTCCTTCGTCAACAATTTCGAGACGCTCGACATCGCCCATTATATGATCGGTGAGGCGATCCCTGGCCGCCCGATGTCCACGCGCCGCGTGCCCATGAACGTCTCCCAGCTCGAGCTGGCCAAGCTCTCTGACGTCGCCGCGACGCTCTCCACCACCGCACTGGCGACGTCCCGCATGCGGCGGCTTGCGGCGAAGGTGACGCAGGCGTTGAACACGGTGGAGCGAGGCTATTTTCGTCACGTCAGTATCGCCACGCATTCGAAACCGGAGAACCGCCTTTACCGCCGTCTGCTCACTGCCTTGGACTGGTTCCGGCAGTCGTTCAGTGCCCGGGCGAACGAGGCGGAGGCGATCGTCGCGCTGGCGGTGGCGTTCGAGACGCTGCTCACGGACCAATATGCCCCCGCGATTGCAGAGCGCCTGCGGCGCCGGATTGGGATTTGCATCAAAGGGGTGCCAGGCGTGGCGAACTATCAGGCCAGCGTTCTGGCGATCTACTATGCCCGCAGCGCCATCGTTCATACGGGCGAGCCTGACCACGCGATTGACATTCATCGCGGCCAGGTCGCCTTCGCGCGCTGCTTCTGTGCAATCGCCGAACGGCTCACGGCTTGGACACCGACCTCGAACAACGCCATGGGCGACCTGTTGGGCGATATTGCATGAGACCTTCGTCAGGCTGAACCTATCGATAGGCCGCCGCCCTACCGTTGAGGGCCTTCGACACTTTGCTATGATGATACCGATGCAGATACGACCCGAGAAACCTGCGGACGAGGAATTTATCCGCGCCGTAACTACTTCCGCTTTCCTCGCAGCGGAGCACAGTGACGGCAACGAGGCCTCAATCGTTGATGGGCTGCGCAATGCGGGTGCGCTGACGATCTCGCTTGTCGCTGCCAACGGTGGGAATATCGTAGGCCATGTCGCATTCTCCCCAGTCATGATCGACGGCATTCTCGACGGGTGGTTTGGGCTTGGCCCCGTGTCGGTTGACCCAAATTGCCAACGAGAGGGCGTCGGCAGTGCGCTGATCGAGGCAGGTCTCACCGACCTGAAGCGGCAAGGCTCGAAAGGATGCGTGGTTCTCGGCGATCCCGCTTACTACCGCCGGTTCGGCTTTGCCGTCGATCCCGACCTGCGGTTAGCAGGAGCCCCGCCAGAGTTTTTTCAGCGGCTCTCGTTCGATCAGCAGCACCACAGCGGCATCGTCACATATCATCCCGCATTTGGCGGCGAGTAGAGAGCCCTATTCGCTGTTTCTTGCGCTGCGTTCCGGGCCGGGTGCGTCAGCGGAAATCGCGCTATCGGCGCCCACACGCTAGACCGAGATCTTTCGATAGCCGCTTCCCTGCACGAATCCCTGTTCAAGGCACCATCGGCGGGTCAAGCCGGCGCCGGTGTCATTCGAGTAGGCGTGCGCGTTCGAGCGGAAGCGCAGAAATGAGGGCCAGGTCGAAGGGGCTGGGTGGTTCGTCGCTACATGGACAAGGACCTTCTCCCCGTTTCTGATATCGGTGGGCTTCCTGACGGCGTAATATTCGCCCCAATCGTCGCTCTTTTCGAGGACGGCCTGGGTCACCGTTTGCCGAGTGGCAGGCCGTCCGGGTTTACCGGCCTCTACCTGCGACGCAATTGTATCGCGATCGCCCCATTCCCGGAAATACACGTTGGCCCAGCAGCCAAGAACCTGATGGGCGTTGAGCGCCTCGATATCCTGGTGCCGATCGATGTCGATCCAGTGCGCCCGGTGGCCAGAGGTGTAGACAGCCCCGTCGTAAAGGATTGCGCAGAGAGAAGGTGAGAGCGGCAGGATAAAGATGGCCCCAGCGGTCTTTACCCCGAAACTCGGTCGGCCCTTGCGCGGCCGTTGAATATGCAGGCGGTTGGTCAGGATGGCCGGATCGTCGGAGGTGAAGAAGGGGAGGTCTGACCGGTTTCGCGCGATGCAAAGCGTGAGATCGTCGACGATCCGCATCGTGTCCTTGTAGTTCAGCATCGCGGCCTGGACGGCCTCCTTCGATGCCTCCTTCACCGTTGGCACGGGAAGGTCGGATCCAGGAACATCTTGCAGCGCCAGCGCCATTTCACTGGCTTTCAGCGAGGCGGCTTCCGTCCGGAGGTATTGGAGATAGATGAACCGCTTGAGGACGACCTTGACCGCTGAACCGACCGCGCCGCCATCGGACAAGTGGCGGACGATCGGCCCATAAGGGTCCTCGATGAAGTTGATCGCGTTCTCGAGAAGCTTGTTTTGCCCGTAGAAATAGTCGCCCGAGCATTGATTCCTGACGGGTGCGTTGGGAATGGCCTTCATGCGATCGAGATTGAACAGGTTGATCGCCAGCCCCTCTCCGTTGACCGTGAACGGCCGAAGGTGGACCCGAGGGACAAAGTGCTGGTTCTTGTTGTCGGCCATCTATCGGCGTGTCCGCATCATGCGTGTTCAACGGCCGGGTAGCTTGCCTCCATGATCCCCTGAAGTTTCAGAGGATCAAGGACATAGGTCGCGAGCGTAAGTCGCCTGTATCCCATCGCGACTTCCCAGTCTGTGGGGTCGAGCGCCGCAAGTTGTTTGGCGGCGATGGAATCGCCCTCGAGATAGGTCACAAGATCGAGCGCATGGAATTCGCTTCCGGCCCAGATCGACAGACTGCGCTCCTCACCGCTCAGCTTGCCCATGGTCAGGACATTGATGAGTTCATGCGCCTGGCGAACCGGATGGCCGTTCAGGGCCGCACCATGAAAGATACGATTTGCGGTGACGATTCCGGTGTGGACTTCGGCAGACGGATCGACCGCCCAGCCATGCTTCTTCAACAATTGGCTCTTGTGGGTCGTCTCCGAAAAGACCCGCCGCCGCTTGTCCAGCTGGTCGCGCCCGACCTTAATGTGATCATAGCTGTTGCGCATCTCGTGTGGTGAGCACGGGTGGTAGGCGTTCTTGCATTCGAAGAAAAACAGATGGCCATCGCGCCAGGCGACGATGTCGAGTTCAAAATCGAGCCCGCCAGCACGCAGTTCCACGCCGGATTCAACCTTGAACCCCGCGGATTTGAGCGCGTCGATCACTGCGTTCACCATCTGGTCTTCGGGGCCGAGTGCGATCGGTCGCAGGCCGTTGGCCACGATGGTGTTACGGACGAGATTCGAGGCGGCCAGCACCTGAGGGGCAATGACGTAGTAGCCGCCGAGGTCGATCAACGGTCGATATTGCAGATCGATGTGACCGGTGCTGATGGTCATTTTCATCAGATCGATCAGGGAGCGCACCTTTGCTTCGCTCCTAAAAATCAACATCATCTGCATGAAGAGATTGTCGTGAGACATCACAAAGACGGTCGACGTGAAGGTGAGGAATGTGCGCTCGGCCTCGTCCTCAATCCGCGCCAAGGCCCTTTGGTACACACCGCTCAGGAAGGTGAAGTACCTCTGAAATTTGAAGATGTCGGTGGTGGTGACATGCTCATTCACATCGGCGATCAGATCGCTGACGTTCCCAAAGTTGTTGACATCGAGGAGGAGGAGGCTCTCCACCTCCTCGCGAAACATCTGGTCCCCAGCGAAGATCGAGAAGATTTCCGGCGCCGTCGGCAGCATCATTCGATAGCGTCTGACCGGCTTTTCCGCGAGTTCGAGCAAGCCGGGAAAGGCGTCACGTTCAAAGCCCATGTCGAGAAAGTCACTCATGGACATCGGCGGGTTTGAGTTCCGGAAACGGTGGATCCGGATGATCGCTTGATTGTCGCTCTGAATGTAGCCCAAGCGGACGGAGCGCTCTATGTCCGGGTCGATCGATGAGATTGTGACGGTCTCGCCTTCGAGCGTCGCTTGATAGGGCAACCCATCAATCTGGGTTTCCGCGTCCTTGAATTTTGTGAGGCGCACGGCCGCGAGGAGCAGTCGTTCATAGACCACCGCGTCCGTCGTGATGGCAGCAATATCGACGTGATTGCAGCATTCGTCGGTGATCGGGAACAGCGAGGCATAGATCGAGAAGATCAGCGAGGCGCCGTCTACATATTCTTCCGTGGTGTAGCGGCGAGGCGACCAGGACGGCTGCGAAGGGTCGGCGACCCAGCCCTGGTAGAACTGGTTATTGAGAATCACGAGCAGGGTCTTGAGAACGCAATCTCGCCGGCTCCCGAGGATTTTGACGATTTCGTCGTAGATCGCGCGCGCGTTGGAGGCCAATTTGCTGAGCGCAATCACGGACTCGAAATAGCGAGCGCGTTCTGGAGCGTTCAACAACGGCCGTATCTGGAGTGCGGTCTTGGCGAGGGTGCCGATCAGATTGCCGGCGTAGCCGTAACGCGAAGCACGCAGCACACCTGCCCGGCGCAGGCGGGGCACCACATAGGCGGCATCGATGTACAACAGCGCGAGGAGCGTCACGGTCGCCTCGCGGCGGCGTTTTGCTTCGATATGACCGCCGAGCGTCTCGATTGCGGACCGGATCTCGGCGCCGATCGCCTTGGACATCGCAGGCCGCGGCGATTGGCCCAGCTTGGCAATCATGTCGGTCTGATTCCGTGTCGCAAGCAGTGTCGCGATGAGGGCTTCAACTGTCGCGGCGGACGAAGATACCATGAAACGCTGCTTTCCTGCTCCGGCTGTTGCTGGCGCGCCTCGTTCACCCGCTCACACGTCAATGGCGTGAACAGAAACACTGTGACGCGTTGGCCGTAAGCTGGCCCCCGAAGGCGATATAGGAATGGTCCAGGCTCCCTGCCATGAGCTGGAATGATGTCTCTCGCCCGAATACCTATGCACCGACCGGCTAGTCTAATGACAAGCTCCCACTGCGCCGAACTTCTCTCGTTTTCCCCCGGAGCTGCGAGCCGGCGAGTTTGGACAGGATCAGCGGAAATCACGCGAACGGACCCTTATGCCGGGATCAGGCGGTGGCGTCAGCGATCTGCGATCCCACGATACCAGATCACGGGGATCGCACCGCAGCGGATGTTTGGCCACGTCAGCGCGACTAACCCGGTAGATATCGGCGACATCCGTGCGTGTGCCAACGCTGGCAAGGAGCGGCGACAAATCATCGAGCCGCTGGGCGACCACATGGATAACCTCGCCCTCGCGCTGCACCTGGCCTCGCACGCCCATCATCGACGCACCCAGGACGGCGCGCCGATGCTTCTCGAACACGTTGGTCCATACCACCAGGTTGGCGACGTTCGTTTCGTCCTCCAGCGTGATGAACATGACGCCCTTGGCGGAGCCCGGCTTCTGTCTGACCAGCACGATCCCCGCGAGATTGATCCAGCGGCCGTCTTTCATGGACTGCAGCTCATCGCAGGTGATCATCTTGCGATTGCGCAATTCGTCGCGCAGGAACGCCAGCGGATGAGCCCGCAGCGACAGGCCAGAGGCCCGATAATCCTCGACCACTTCCGCGCCGGCGCCCATAGGCGCAAGGATGACCGTCGGCTCGATCGCTTCCTGGCGTAGCTTGCCTTCACGTTCGTCCGCCGCAGCGAACAAGGGCAATGCTGCATTGCCGAGCCCCTTAACGCTCCACAGTCCCTCACGCCGATTGTTCCCCAATGAGCCGAACCCATCGGCTTCGCCGATCCGATCCAGAGCGCCGCGCCCCACGCCGGCACGCCGCTGGATTTCCTCGACGCTCTCATAGTGTTGATCGGCGCGCGCCGTGACGATCGCCGCGGCATCGCGGTTGGCGAGCTCATTCACCATGCGAAGGCCCAGCCGAACGGCGAGATAGCGGCCGCCCGTTGGCTCAAGGGTGCAATCCCAGCGGCTGTGATTGACGTCGATCGGGCGGATCTCGACGCCATGCTGACGCGCGTCGCGGACGATTTGGGCCGGGGCATAAAAGCCCATGGGCTGGGCATTTAGCAGCGCGGCGCAAAACACATCTGGATGATGGCATTTCACCCAACTGCTGGCGTAGGCGATCAGCGCAAAGCTCGCGGCGTGGCTTTCCGGGAAACCATAGGAGCCGAAGCCCTCGATCTGTTTGAAGGTGCGCTCCGCGAATTCCTGATCGTATCCGCGCGCGACCATGCCATCGATCAGCTTGTCCCGAAAATGTGAGACGCCGCCTGTCAGCTTGAACGTCGCCATCGCGCGCCGAAGCAGATCCGCTTCGCTCGGTGTGAAGCCAGCGCATTCGATGGCCACGCGCATCGCCTGCTCCTGAAACAGCGGCACCCCCAAGGTCTTCTCGAGCACGCGCCGCAGTTCCTCGGTCGGATAGGTGACGGCCTCCTCGCCGTTGCGCCGGCGACGATAAGGGTGGACCATATCGCCCTGGATCGGCCCGGGGCGCACGATCGCCACCTGAATGACCAGATCATAGAAGGTGCGCGGCGCCATCAACGGAATGGACGCCATCTGTGCGCGGCTCTCGATCTGGAAGACGCCGAGCGTGTCGGCCTTGCGGATCATCGCGTAGGTCGCCGGATCCTCGGCGGGGATGGTCGCGAGATCGAGCTTCAGGCCCTTGTCATTCTCCATGAACTCGAACGCCCGCCGCATGCACGACAACATGCCCAGCGCCAGGACATCGACCTTCATGAAGCCCAGGAGATCGATATCGTCTTTGTCCCATTCGATCACCTGTCGATCTTCCATCGCAGCCGGCTCGATGGGCACCAGTTCGTCAAGCCGATCGCGCGTCAGCACGAATCCGCCAGGATGCTGCGACAAATGGCGCGGCGTATTGATGAGCTGACGGGCCAATTCCAGGGTCAGCACCAGGCGCCGGTCGGCGAGGTCCAGATTGAGCTCTTCCGCGTGTTTTTCCTCGACGCCATCCTGGCTCCATCCCCAGACGGACCCGGCCAGACCCGCCGTCATGTCCTCGCTCAGGCCGAGCGCCTTGCCGACTTCGCGGACCGCGCCCCGCGCGCGATAGCGGGTCACGACGGCCGTCAGCGCCGAGTGCGTCCGCCCATAAGTCTCATAAATCCACTGGATCACTTCCTCCCGGCGCTCATGCTCGAAATCGACGTCGATGTCGGGCGGCTCGCGCCGCTCGGCCGACACGAAACGCTCGAACAGCAATTCCGAGCGCACCGGATCGATCGAGGTGATGCCCAGCACGTAGCAAACGGCACTGTTCGCGGCCGACCCACGTCCCTGGCAGATAATCTCGCGCCGCCGCGCTTCGGTCACGATGGAATGGACGGTCAGGAAATAGGGCGCATACTCAAGGTCCGCGATGAGCTTCAGTTCGTGCACCAGTTGCGAGCGCACCTTGTCATCGACCCCCTCGGGATAGCGGTCGGGGGCTTTCTCCCAGGTCAGCCGCTCCAGCTCCTCCTGCGGCGTCCGGCCGGGCACATTGATCTCATCCGGATATTGGTAACGGAGCTCCTCAAGGCTGAAACTGCACCGCGCTGCGATCTCGAGCGTGCGAGAGACGGGCGACGCATCCTTGAGATAGCGACGGAACAGCCGCTCCATTTCCTGGCCGGTCTTGAGATGCCGATCGGCGAACCGCTCGCGCCGAGCGCCCAATTCGTCGATCGTGCATTTCTCCCGGATGCAAGTGACAACATCCTGCAGCATGTGGCGCTCCGCCGCGTGGTAGAGCACGTCATTGGTCGCGACCGTAGGAACGCGAGCCGCAGCCGCCAGGTTCGCGAGATCACGCAGCCGGATCGCATCTTTCGGTCGCCGCCGGATCGTCAGAGCCAGATAGGCACGGTCGGCGAAAATCCGTTTCGTCCGCGCAAGGGCGGCCTCGGTGCCGACGTCTGCCCGGTCAGGACTCAGGATCGCGATGAGCCCGTCATTCCATTGTTCGACATCCGACCAGTCGAGATGACAGGCTCCCTTGCCGCCGCGTTCTTTGCCGATGCTGAGCAGTCGGCACATTCGGCCATAGGCTGCGCGATCCGTCGGATAGAGCAGTAGCGCCGTGCCGTCGCTCAGATCGATCCTGCATCCGATGATGGCACGAACGCCGGTGGTCCGTTCGGCATCCCAGGCCCGGACGATGCCGGCGACCGATCCTCGATCAACGACGCCGAGAGCAGGCAATCCGAGCAATGCGGCCGCGGCGAACAGCTCCTCGGGGGATGATGCGCCCCTCAGGAAGCTGAAGTGCGTCATAACCTGCAGCTCGACATAGTTGGCGTCGACCTCGCTCATGCGAACGCACCGTGGATGAACCAGCGCATGGTGCCCGTAGCCGGATTTACGCCGTCACCGAGCCGGAACAGCCAGTACCGACCGCCTGTCTCGGTCTCGACCTGATAATAATCCCGGACGATCAGCGCCTTGTCGGCCTCATTGCCGCTCTCGCGCCACCATTCGCCGTGCAAGCGTTCCGGACCATCGCCTCGGGTCACCCGATAGCGCTTTCGACGCCACACGAAGAGGCGAGGGGCATCGTCTGGCAGCAGGGCGACCACGTCGATTGGCTCGGGTCGATCCAACATGCGGGCGGGGCGAGGGAGGTCATCGTCCCACTGGGCGCCGCTATCTTTCGCAAGGGCGGGCATCGTGGTGATCGAGCGCTCAGGCATACTGCTCGCGTGCGGTGCCGCCCGATGCAGGCTCCGTGGACCAAAACGGTTGGCGAGCGCATCGACCAGAGAGGCGAGGTTCGGCCCGCGTCGCGGGCTTTCCAACCCTTCATCCTGTTGGGCCGCGAGCGCGTCAGCCAGCGGCGTCACGAGGGTCATTGCCTCAATGCCAAGCCCTGGCTCGACCGTCTCGATCTTAGCGCACAGCAATTTCGCGAGATGGCCTGCGTCGCGGGATGCGGTTGCGGTCCCGATGCGGATCGCCTGATTGTGGCCGTCCACACGGTGGAAATAGCAATCCAATCGGCGAGCACCCTTGCCGATACAGGTGAGCTGCCCCACCACATCGGCAACGAGATCGCCGATCACCTGGGCGAAGGCTTCAGGTGTCGCGATCGGCTCCATGAAACCTCGACGGGCCCGCGGCAGATGTTCAGGGTAGATCGGCTCGATCGGCTCGGGCACGAAGCCGAGCGCCTGATCCAGCCGCCGATGCAATTCGCGGCCGAACCGTTTGGCGAGAGGGCCGCGCGGCGCACCGATGAGCTGTTCGATCCGCTCAAATCCGAGCTTGCGCAAACCTTCGACCTCGCGTCCTGGCAATCGCAACGCCGATATCGGCAGGATGGAAATGGCAGTGCGGTGTCCGCCCGGCTCGATCGTGACCGGCCGGCCGGCGGGTACATGCCGCGCAACGGCATGGGCGCAGCCTGCAGTGTCGGCCACAGCGATCTGCAGAGCCAGCCCCGACGCGGCAACACGGCGATGGAGATCCTTGAGCAGCGCCTTCTCGGTGCCAAAGAGACCCGCGCAGCCGGTGATGTCGAGCCAGATTCCGTCGGGCGCATCCGGTGATACGAAGGGTGAGTATCGGCGGCCCGCCCATAGCGCGAGATCGCGAAGTCCCTGCAGGTCGCCCTCCGGGTCGGCATCGACGACCTGCAATTCAGGGGCAAACGCTCGGGCCTTCGTCACGGTCATGCCGACGCGGACACCGAGCGCCTTAGCCTCGGCATCGACGGCAGCAATGACTTTCCTGCCGTGATCGGGCACCGCGGTCACCAGCGGAAGATCAAGGACCAGGCCGTCACGGCACTCAGGCGACAATTTTGCGATCTTCCGCCGCAGCCGGTCGGTCGACCAGTGCGGCAGGAAGAGCGATACGACCCGTCGCATCGCACGCCTCCACGATCCAGGCGTGCGGATTACCACCGCGCACACGTTCCAAATCCACATGCCAGCGAGGGCGACCCAGGCTCGGCAGACCGAGATCTTCGCTTGGTGAAGCGGTGATCCGCCAGCGTGTCATCGCTGCCGTCCCTTCGGCGACCTGTTCGGCCTTCGCCGCGCGACGAAACACGAAGGCCGCTACACCCGAGCTTTCCGCCGCCAATTGCAGGCGCTTCGATGCAGTAGTCGAATATTTCCCGACTTCGCCAACCACACCGGCGATGCCAGGGTGATGCAGGCACTCCTCCATCGCGAGCAGGACATTGGTGTCGCTGCCGGCCTCGACATAGATGACCCGATCTGGATGAAGACCGGCGAGATGAAGGGCAGGGGCAAACAGGTCGCGCCAGCGCAGGCACCAGAAGACGGGACCTTCCATTCGCGCCAGGATTCCCGCCAGAAAGACCGTCGCACTCGCCTAGTCCGCGAGATCGGGACTGCCCATCATTTCATGGAGAGCACCTGCAGCAATGCCTCCGCCCGGCAATCGCTGATCCAGTTCGTCGATGCCGAACGGGATCGCTTCGCGCTGAACGCCTACGCCCTCGATACGCGCTCGCAAATCTTCAAGGACGGTTGATTGACGCATGGCATTCAGGAGACTCGGGACTCGTTGATTCGTTCCTTATTTGTTCCTGTTCCCGGCGATGAGTCAAGCAGCTCAAATGCACCGCTTCCGAAGCCTGTGGAATCCGCCAGAAAAAAAGCGCCTTCGGTCCTTTGTGGGATTCACATCCACCAAAGTGCATAGTAGATTCATGCTATGTTCCATCAGGCAGACCTATTCGAAGCATCCGTCGAACCCGCGCGAGGGATGGACACGCCGGGGCTTTTGGCGGCGATCGCCGCAGCTTCGCCGCGGCCAAAATTCTCCTACATGCTCCTCCAGCTCCTGGAGGAAGTCGCTGACGAAAAGGGCAGGGCTGGACCGAGCGTGATGGTGAACGGCGACGCCGTGCCTGTCCGCGACTGGCTGTGCGATGCGCTGGCTCCGATCGCGCAGCGTACACCCTGGCGCCGTTCGACGATCGAAACCGTGCGGTCGGCACTTGAGCAGGCTGACGAACTACCGGCCGATCCGACACAGGCTGACCGTGTCATTGAAGAAAGGGTCCGTGAGCGGGTTCGCCAATCGGGCCGCTGCAATGTCAGCCGCGCAGTGTCGGATCTATGTCGGGGCGGCCTCCTGCGACGCCACTATCAGGGCTATCGGGTGGATCATCAAAATCGCGGCGCCCAGCGCGAGGCAGTCTACACGATCATGCCGGACACCTTGGCGGCGCTACGCCGGCGATGAGCTGCCGCTGATCGCAAGATCGGCTTCTACTGCGGTCGCGCGCATCAGGCGATCGGGCATCTCCAACAACTTCACGGCCGCCGCGGTGATCGCTTCGGCTTCGGTGGGATAGGATTCGGCCGAGCTGATCGATACCCCATCGGGCAATGCGACCGTTGCCTGAAATCCGTTGCCTTTAGGTGTCGCGCTCAATCGGACTTCCATGAAAGGTCTCCGCGTTGTATCGGGACTGATATTCTTATAAGATATTGATATTTAACATAATATATATTATCGCTCTAAGAATTTGCGATTGTGGCACGTGTCCGCATCGGCCTATTCCGGTTTGAATGCGAAGTTACTCAATGATATGATGTCGGCGGTAGAAAGTCGCCCATGTTTGATACGATCACATACGCATTCACCAAAGATCTACCCGGCGGCCCAATCTATAGGCCGGCCGATCCGATGCCGCATGAGATCAATTCCGACGAGAGCGATGACGATACTAACGAGCTTTCGCGTGGCCGCCTGATCGGTGGCGTGATTTCGCTTGTCCTGCTCGTGGCGACGGGTGCCTATCTTTACCTGACGCTCTGACCGGTCCTTTACTTCCGCAAGTTCGGATCGGTGAAGAAACCGCGATTGAGTTCGCGGCCGACCTCGGATTGTAGATCAACATTCGCGCCACCGCGATTGTTACGGGCGGCTTCCGCTGCCGCCCGATCACCGTCCAGCTTCGCCTGTCCATCAGCGATCATGCGGGCAGCGGCGCCAGGGTCGCCGCCTCCCCCACCGCTACCGATCCCGCTAACCCCGCGCGGATTATAGGAGCCGCGCACATCGCCGGCGTCGAGATCGATCCGCGACACGTCGACCAGCGACGGGTCCTTGATATCGCCGCTGATCTCGGACCAAAGCGCGTCTCGTTTTTCCTGTGCCCACTGTTGAATCAATTGGTCACGGACCGCGCGCTTCTGCGGCGTTAAGTCGGTCGCCCAAAGCTCGGGCGCATCAAGGTTGGGATGAAGGGCCTGTTGCAGCCTGTACCATTGCGCAAGATCCTGGCTCATATTCTCGCTGAGCTGCATCCCGTGCGATTCGGCGAAGCTCGCATCGCGCGCGAGGGATTGCGATAGCTCTTCCATACGCCGCGCGGCCTCGGAATAGGATCGTGCCCGCGAAAGGGCGTCCTCGGTGCTCACCGAGGACGATGACGTCACCGATGACCGGCTGAACGAGCCTGAACGAACATAAGTGCCGTCGGATGTGCTAGCTCCGCTGCCGTTGGAGTGCTCGTCGCGCACACCGCTTGAAGACGAGCTGGAGCTGTCGGAGGAACGCGTTTGATCCGTGCCATAGCGAAGATTGTCGACCTGTTGCCCGGTCTTGCTGACCCCAAGGGAACCGCCGACATTGGGAAGAAGTCCCCCGCCGCCTGCCCGCCCACCGCCACCCTTACGACCTCCGCCGCCGCCGCCGCCGCCATTGATCCCGCCGGTCACCTGATCGAGCGTGCCGGCTGACCGATCACGGCCCATCGAGATCCGATCGGTCAACCCGGTCGAGGAGCGCTCCTCTAGGCCCTGCGAGCTCGACCCGGTAACACGATCGAACTTCTCGACATTTGTATTTGCGGTGGACCCGCTTCCAGATTCAAAGCCTCTGGATCGCTCGGACGAGACCCCAAACGCACTTCGGTTCGTGTGTGTGCTGGTCAGAATATCCTGCGCGGCATTCTCCCACGCTTGCGCTTGGCGATGCGCCGCGCTCGACATTTCCCGCCATTCCGCGACGGTGCCGCTGTTCATGGTTGGCGTGAACCCCAGCCGCGAGATCGCGCCCGACATGTCGATGACATCTTGTCCATTGCCGAAGCCCGACACCACGGCGCCGTTGTCCTGGCGCCAACCCACGCTGGTCGCACCGCCCGTGAAACTCGGCGCAATCGACCATTGGTCGCTCTGGCGCATGTTCGACGTCGCATTCGCCCAGCTCACATTGCCGTAAGAATAGTTTCCCGTGGTCTGTTCCAGCGCGGCAGCCTCGGCGGCGTTCTGTGCCGGCGCAAGCATCGAGGTCGCCTGGCCCGCGATCGACATCGCGCCCCGTGCAAGACCCGCGGCGAGAAATGGGATGCTCATCAGCATGAAGCCGGCGATCGTCGCAGTCTCTCCATTCACGGCGCCGATGCCGGCATAGGTGCCCAGCGTGACGCCGCCGGGCGCGACCCCCGCGGCGGCGGCCTCGGCTCTTGTCATGCAGATCATGTGCAGGATGACATAGAGAGGCCCCCAGGCTGCGAGATAGAAGAAGCCGATCGCATAGCCCTTCAGGGTCGCGAGACCCGTTTGCGGCATCAGGAACAATGGGAATATCACCGGGAACATCGCGAAGAAGACCACGGTCAGCACGATGTTGAGGATGGGCACCCAGGCCATCGCCTGCTGTGCGATCGAATTATAAGTGTTGCGTGCCTGAATGTCGGCGCGGGTCTGCGCGAAGGTGTCGATCGTCGCCGCGCCCGATCCGCCCGCCATGCTGTTGCGGGCTTGCATGAAGGCGTTGATCGCCGTGTTCTGCCGCATGGAATCGCTGTAGATGCTGCCCGAGGACGTGAACGCGGCATTGGCGATCGGCAGATCGTGCCTCAGCTTGTCGGCCGCCAGCGCGTTGCTCAGCTTCGGGTAAAGCTCCTTCCCCCAGAACGGCGTGTTCGCCTCGATCATCGGCGCCCACCGCGCATTTAGCATGTCGTAAGCCTGCCGGCAGGTGACGATCGCGCTGGTGACGGTCCCATCGCCCTGCCGTTCGAGCCATTCCTGCGATCGGGCTTCCGAGCCGGGACCGATTTCCGCCCAGAGATCCTTCGATTGCGCCAGGACGGTCAGCGACTTCCGGTAGAGCATCACGTCCCCGAAGACGCATTTCTTGAAATGCTCCTCAAGATTGGTCGAGAACTCGGCATCGCGGATCACGAAGTTGCGAGTGGCGTCGAACAGGCGCGCGCCATAGACCATGCCGTTGGTCGAATAGTTGAGCTCGCTCGGCATCACGAAAACGGTCTCGGCCGTCCGCGTCAGCCAGTCGCCAATCTGCGTGGTGAAACTTGCCAGAACACCAAGCCCGAGCGGCACGTTCGCGACCGTTGCCGGTGCCAGTGACGGATTGATCCGGTCGGTGACCTTCACGTCGATGGTCGGCACCATGAGGCAGAGATAGTTCGCCGTCGATTGCAGAGACCAGTTCATCCACACGCGAAAGTTCATCGTGAAGGCGACGACGAGCAGAGAGTAGATGAGCCCCATCACCATCACGACGCGGAGGAGCGAGCGGTATCCACCTCCCCCGGACCAGGCAGCGACGGCATTGAAGGTGTTGACGAGATATTCCCCGCCCCCGACCGTAAAGACCTCGAGCATCGCGCCGGCTCCCCTGCCCTAATTCAGCCCTTGTGCGTTCAACCCGCGCGAGAAATTGAGCGCGGACGCCATGCCCGGCGTCATCGAATTCTGGAGCGTGGATTCGAGCATGATGCTGCGATCGATGATCTGCATCGTCACCTGCAGCTTGTTGGAGAGCTTCACGTCACGCTGCGCGAATTTCTGCCGCGTCGCAGCGATTTGCTGTTTCCACTGCGTCGCGGTGGCCTGGTCGAACGTCTGATAGTGAGTCTGCGCCTGCTCGACGCGATCGAGCATGTTATCGAGCATCGCGGCCAGCAGATCGACTGCGACGATCTCTGAGAGCGTTTCGATTTCGCCGTCGGTCAGCGCGTAATGCGCATAGGCCTGGACTGACAGGATCTTGTAGAGCGGTACGGTCGCGAGGTTGAGGAGCTGCTTCTCCGAACCGTCGAGCGCGGTGTCCGTCCTGATCTTGCTGCTCATCGAGCGGATCATCCCTGCGATCCGCGGCCGCAACGCCGACGAGGCCGGCACCGTCAGGGTCTGCTCACCGACATCGTAGCAATCCGTGTCGTTGCACTTGAGCATCTTCACCGCCGGTGCGTTCGCCGTGCCGTCGAGCAGCGCCGTAACCACCGCCTCCTCGGCGGGCCCGAACATGATGACCTTCCCGCCTACGCTCGGATCGGTTGATGGCGTGGTGATCACCGTGCCGACGAGCGTCATGATATATTCGGAGAATGACTGGTCGAACGCCCCGAATTTGGCGGACTTCTTCAGCGCCTCCCAAGTGTAGTTGTGTGGCTCGCCGACGAGCTGGTCCTTCATGCTCGCATCGGTATTGCCAGCGATTGTGCTGTCCCGGCGGTTGCCGTTGTTGCAGCCTTGCCGTGAAGCGGCCCAATCGGAGAATATGCCCTGGCTGTTGCCGACCGCCTCGCAGATCGTCGAGCGGGTGGTTTCCATCTGCGGCCAGATTCCACCGACCAGCGCCTGCGCCGTCTCGCAGCTCGATATATTCATCTGGTTGAGAAGCTGCGCCTTCTGGCTGAACTCATCCATTACCTTCCCGATCTCTGGCGAAACGGAATCGATCGCGAGCTTGAAGGCGAAACCAAGGGCATTGTTGGCGGTCGCCTTCAACATCGCCACGATTTCCGAGGCGTTGATGAAGGAGAAGCTGCCTGCGAACAGGTCGATGCCGCCGCAGCCCGCCCGCGCGCTCGGAAGCTGCAGATTGAACGGCGAGACGCTCTTCTGCGGAAAGCGGGTCCACACGTTGCCAAGCGAGTAATAGCCCGCGGACTGACCCTGGAATGCCGTCGGCCCGGTGACATTTGCGGCGCCACCGGCATCGTTGAAGAAGCCGTTCATCTCAGACGCGACATCAGCGTGCGCGACGCCGACGATCGCGAAATGGGAAGCTGCGATTAACGCCAGACCAGAGCCGAACTTCCGGCGCAGGACGCCCTTTTTTGCCTGTGTCATCAATAGTCGCTCCCGACCTTGGTGTTGGTCAGCATGAAGATGCGGTCCATGATTTCGTCGGCGCTGAGCACGCCGTAGCCGACCGGAATCGTCCGCTTGGTCTGGGTATCGAACAGGACCAGCGCAGGCGTTTCATTGCCCGGCACACCCATTCGTGCCCGCTGCCCGGAATCGACGACGTAATTCGGAAAATCCCTGCTCGGCCCGCCGTCCATGGATACGGCCATCACCGTCATCCGATGACTATCGGTGACCGATCGCAGGATCGGCGCGAACACCTCGCACGCGCCGCAACTTTGGGCATAGAAATAGAACAGCCCGTAGCGCTGGCCGAGGCTGGTGAGGACAGCATCGCGGTCGGCCTTCCGATTATCGAGCCACAGACGCTTGCCGACCGTCGAAACCGGGCGTTGCAGCGTATAGTCGAGGTCCGGGTTCTGCCAGAGCGCGCGTTGCCAGGTGTCCGAGAATGTCGACGCGCGATCGAGCTGTTCGCGCTGGAAGCGGATATAGTTGATGACGTTCGCTTCCGTCGGCTCGAGGATGGCCTTTGCCTTCAGCTCGTCGAGTTGCTTGGCGATCGCGGCGATCCGATCCGTGGCGCGATCCGCTTCGACAGGCGTCGCCGGCTTGGCGTTGTCCATCGGCTTTGGCTTCGCGCAATAGAACCACTGCCCCAGCCTGCGCTCGCCGCAGTAGAATTCGTCCGGCCGATCCTGCTCGATGGTATCATTTCGGGCCGCGGGCGCGTCCTGGGCAAGCGCGGGCGCCCAAATCGCCGCCGAGAGAGCTGCCGCAAGGATCACCGTCCGGTCAAGAATTGCCATGTTCCGTCCCTCCCTCGGCCTTACCGGGCGACTGTGCAGGGCGTTCGCGGGGCGGGCTTTCTTTGCGCGCTTCCCAATCCGGTAAATGAACACAGCAATCGGCCACCGTTGCGGCGTGCCGGGAGGCGCACGGCGGGCGCGGCGACGGGCTCTCGTGCGCTGGCTGAAGCAGCAGCGCTGCCGCGATGACGGGCAGCTCAAGAAGCGGCATCGACATGATCATTCTCCCTGACTTTCTGGCTTCGGACGGCCTCCCCCCGGCGTGGTGCACATCTGACCCGCCTCATTTTCCGTGGAGGTCGTAGTAGGACTGAATTTTCGCCTGGATGTCCGTCATCGTCTGGACTTCGTCAGGCAGCTTCGCCGCATCCATGAAGTCCGCATACACCTCGGTGAAATTCATGACGGAGAGGTCGAGGCGGGCAAATTCGTCGACGGTGAAGCCCTGACACGTTTCCTTTTTGGCGCTCCCCCAAGGCTTGCCGAGCTGTGGCCGGCCCTGTTCCTGAAGCACGCGGCTGAGCTTGCTTTCAAAGCAGCAATAGGCGGTCCGCTTCGTTGTGCAGATGCCGAGGATCTTCGATGAGCAATAGGTTCCGAGATTGTGGCACAGACCCATCCGATCCTTGATGTCGAGCTTCATCTCGTCCTGCGAACAAGCGAACAGGGTCAGGAAGGGCGTCGCCAACGCGGCGATCGCCGCAGGCCCGCCGGCCAGTGCGGCTGCGCCTGCACCGACCGTCAGCAGGCCTGACGTTTTGCCGGCGCAGCAGTTGATGAGCCCGAACACCGGCTTGTGACAGGTCTCGCGATTGCCCTTGAAGACCGTGAAATTGGTCTCGTCGAACTCCTCACCGGCCTGGTCGATCGAATGCAAGGCGACGAGCGCATCCTTGAATTCGGTCGACGCCTCGCGAACGATCGGCTCGCAATCACCGTTGATGCAGTAGACATCGTCGCCGCAAATATATTGCGGTGCGTCGCTGGTCCCACTCAAGGGCGTCGGGCATTTATAAACCCGGTTTTCGACCTGACATGCGCCGCCGTTCGGTTCGTCATCAAGGCATTCGGTCCGCAAATAGGTGCAGGCCCGATTGCTCTCGAGGTCGCCGCAGTCGCTGGCGGGAGTCAGCGTGTGGCAGGTGAAGTCTCTTTTCCACGCCCAGCATGCCTGGGTTATCGGCACCCCATTGATGACGCGGGTCTCCGGGCCCTCGGTGCAAATCTCCCCCGCAGGATCGGCCGTGCACATGGCATCCGCTGTAAGATGTCCACAGCCGTCGGCCCTCTTGACGGTGACCTGCGTGTCGGTCGTTTTGGCATGCCAATCCCGTCCGGTAATCGGGCTAGGGAGGAAGGCAATTCCCGTCAGGTCCTGGGAGCAAACATATTCGGTGGCGTTGTAATCGTCGCAAAATTTGTTCGTCGAAACGCCGTAGATGCGATGGGCGGCGCACGCCTGCATCACCACGCCAGTCGGACGGCATGTCCCGGCCGTTATATGCGGCGCCATCGAATCGTACCGTGCGAACGGGGTGCCGTAGGCGCTGTTGGGAACCACAAAGAATTTGAAGGCGTCGACCGTCGTCGTCTCCGGCACCATCGTGATCGAGCAGGAGCGCGGCTGGTCCTCGATCTTCGTGCCCTGATTGCAGGTCGCTTCGTAGTAGCCTGCGTTCCCAACCGCCGGTGGCAACGGCACACAAGACCCGCCACCGCCGCTATAATCTTCACCGGCCAGATAGGTGGATGGATCGTTCTCAACCGACGTCGCCCTCTGCGTGGCCGCCAAGATCTCCGAATTGCTGAACGTCGCGCGCGTCCGATCGGCGTCCGTCGTGATGCGATATTGCTCGTTCGAGGACTTCGCCGATTGACCGGCCGCCTCAAGTCGCTCGGGATCGTCGAAATAGGAACCTTCGGGCAGGCTCGGGCCGGAATAGCCGGGGACCGCTGCCGCCTGGGCGTCACTCGACGGTACGAGCGTCGGATCGTTGCGCTTCTGGGTGCCGAGCTCCTTGCCCTGCTCCCGCGCCTCCTCGACGGTCGTTTGCGCCAGCGCCGGCGTTACGACCATCAGCGCGACAACGAGCGCAGCCGAGGCGGGGATCGACCTCACCGATTGACCTTGCGCATGTTGGAGAGCCCAACGGCGGCGACGCGGGCACCCGGGCCATTCCCCTCGGCAAACTGCTCGAGCGCATATTCAACCGAGACGTTGCCAATGAGACGGTCGTGGGGCTGAACCTTGGTCTGGCACGAGAAACCGGCGCAAAGGTCGAAATCGGACGAGACGGCGATATAGGTCGGAACAGCTTGGACGTCGAAAGCGCGGAAGAGGCGCGGATCAATACCGACATTGGCGAAATCGTCCTGCCGGGTCACGATCTTCCCGAGGGCGGACGAAAACTCCTTCATCGAATTGTTCGGAAAGCCCCGGAAGACGACCACACCGCCCGCGCGCGCGGTATCGCCGATCAATTGCTTGAGCGCCTGTGGCGGCATCGACAGGCTGGCAAACACTATGAACTGGGGTGCTTCGCCCTTCCCCACCGTCGCGTTCGACGCGGCGCCCGCTACGATTTCGTCGAAGTCGACCGGACCAGCGGGCCCCTTGGGCAGATCGGTCTTCGCAACGCGCTGCATGTTGGCCATGCCACCGTCATTCACATTGGCCGCCTCCTCGCGGAACGCATCACCCCTGTCCTTCACCTGATTGACGAACGCCTCGGCATCAGCCTGAAGCTCGGCTGAGCGCTTCTTGATCGCCTGAACGTCGATCCCATCGACGCTCTGCGCAAGCACCGCCGATATGCTGGCGATGCCGAGAACAGCAGTAGAAGCCCAAAGATATCCGCGCATCGAAAGGCCCCCCTAGAGAACGCAGCAGTTGCGTTTGCGCCAGACCAGGTAGCCCATGTCCTCGCCACCGGCGGGATAGGCGCGGCCTGCGTCGGGCGGCATGGTGGATGCCCCGATCGCGGAGCAAGCGAAGCGACCGCTCACGGTCGGGATCGGATTGACCATCTGAAAGCGGTATTGCTGCTTCCGCATGATCGGCATGAGGTACTTCTTGCAGAGGCCCGCCGACCCCATCGTTCCCCACGCCAGCGCCTCGCGGTGCATCTTGTACGCAAAGCGCGACAGCGCGAGCCGCGAGGACTGAACGTGGCCGATCGACGACGGCACGTTTCCATTGAGCGGATACATGCTGCCCTGGCAGCCAGCGCACCAGAATAGCGGATCGAGCGGCAAATGGGCGGTGCCGGCGATGCAGTCTCCGGCGCAGGCAACCTGGGCGATCGGATTGGCAAAAACGATGGCTTCCGGGTTGATGAGTGCTGTCAGCGAGTCGTCCTGCCAGAGCGGGTCGATCTCGGTCATGTACGCGATATCGAAACTTGCCTGCTCGAAGCAGACGAAGTCGGTCAGGATTTCCATCCAGTAGAGGAGCGGGTACACATACCAATGGACGTGCCATTTGGCCGTGCTCTGGGAGCGGCCGCCCACCATCGACGGGCCGGCCAAATAGCCCTGTCCGATGTCGAAGCCGGGTGCGATGCGGATACCACCAAGGTTCGGAAAGCACCAAGGCTTCATGGTCACGTCCGCGAGGCGCGCTGGTTCCCAGAAACCGACGGAGATACCGATCCGAGGAATGGGGCTGCCGCAGGCGCAAATAGGCGAAGCCGGATTGGCTGTATCCGGCCGGCCGCTCGGCCAGATCTTGAGGCCGCCCACCGACAGCGGGAAGAGGCACGACCAACAGACATCGGTGATCGGGTTGACGAACTTCCCGTGACAGGTCGGTCCCGCGGCCTGAGCGCTCGGCGCGAGAATGAAGGCGGCGATCATCGTCAGGAGGAGCCGCAGAGCCCATCGCGCGCTATGCATCATTGCTCCTCCCCGCTTGCTTCCAGAAATGAGGTGTCGGCGCGATGCTTCCGCGCGAGGTAGACGGCGGTCGTGCAGATATTGGCAAGCAGAAGTACTGCGATCGCGCATGGCGCCGCCCGCCCGAAGGCGAGCGATAGCGGCTGCAGGCCAATAATCGCGGCGCCGAGCATCAGACAAAGCATCTGCCAAATCAGGCGCAGACGTCGCAGCGCGCCGGTCTCGGGGGCCGCCATCGGCGTGCGAAGCATGTCTAGCCAAGGTGGCATCAGCCTGTTTTTCCGGGCTTGAGCGCGACTTCGGACACGCGCATCACCCTGCCGGCCTGGGTGACGATTGCCGGTGTGTGCTCGATGCCGAACCGGGTCGTGAGCTTGCCTGCCTGGTCGAAATAGAAACGCCGCTTTTTCGCGGTCATCAGCTCGACCGGCGAGCCATTGACCAGGATGATCTTGGCCTTGATGTCGGAGTAATGCTCGATGGCCCACGCCGTCTGCGCGGGGTCGTCACCATCGATGAAGACGAGGTCCTGTCGGACCGAGACGAAGTCGAGCGGATTGATACGCTGGCCGGCCGCGGCGATCAGGTTTCCTTTCTGATCGCGAATGTCGCGCTCCATCATGACCGAAGGATCGAAGTCCCAGCTTCGGGCCGCTCGCGCCGCGGTTATCCCCGCCACGGGATCAGGACGCCGAACCTTCGCCTCGACGCGCTTGGCAAACATCTCATTGGTGCGCGCGAGTTCGCCACTCGCCTCGGCCCTGCGCAGTCGGGCTTCGATCGTCGAAAGCAGATCCGGCTCGATCACCGGAAATGCCTGTGCCGCCTGGCCATAATCCTTCGCTTCCGACCGCATCGGGGGAAAGACGAGCGCCGCGCCTAGCGCCGCAACCGCGCACACGCAGCTCGTGACAAGCATCCTCATAGGATTGGCTCCCCTGTCCCAATGATCTGGCGCCCGCAGACGAAGCCAATTTCGCCGTAACGGCTGTCGAAGCCGTCCTTGTGAGGCGTCGCCGCGAAATAGCATCCGGCCGGCACCCGTCCGGTGGCGCCAGGAGTCAGCGGCTCGCCGAAGCGTGTGAAGGGCTTCATCTGCGCGACCGGGTGACCATTCACGGCGACCGTCCGGCCGATATGGCTGATGATGTCGCCGGGCACGCCGTAGGCGATCTTCCCGAACATCTGTGGCTTCGCGCCGAAATGGCGGCGGAGGAGCTCGCCGGGCGGCGGATCGAAGAACCCATAGTCGCCGCGTGCCGGCCGCTTGTGGCGCTGGATGAGAAACGCCCAATTCGGGAGCGAGTCCGTCGTGTTGATCAAAAGGGCGTGGCCATCACGCCATTCGCCGATCGCGCCGAAGCCAAGCGTCCCGGCGACGGCCACCGCCAGCATCCCCCACATGCGCGTGCGGGGACGCCAACGCAGGGCTTCCACCCTATTGGCCGCCGTTGCCATCAGGTCCTCCGAACGTCGAGACGGACGCACCGGGAATCTGCGGCGGGATTGGCTGGGCCGGAAAAGCCTGGCCCGCGGGCACCTGAGGGCTGGCGCCGGGGACGCCAGCCATCGGATCGATGGTTGCCCCCGGCGCCGCCAGCGGTGCTGCACGCGAGGCGGCCAGCGCCGATTGGGCAGCCGAGAGCTCCTGCATCCGCTGCAATTCCTCGACGGACATACGCTTGGGTTCGGGAACGCCCGAGGCAAAGACCGCCTTTTTCAGGCTGTCGGTGATGTCCGGCACGTTCTTGGTGAGCACGGCTTCACCGACAAGCACGATCTGGCCGTCTTGGCTCCTGCGCTGCAGTTCCTTGTCGAGCGAGGACATGAACGCCTGCATCTCGGCGCGCACGCGGTCGGGCGGCGAGCCTGAGAAGCGCTGTGCCTCGACATAGTCGCCGACCAGCGCCGACAACCGTGCCGAAACGATATGGTCTTGTTTCGACTGGGTCAGTGCCCGCGTCACCCACATTCCCCAGATGATCGCAGCGACGAGCAGCAACAGGATCAGCATCTGGACGCGCGTGAAGCCGCCAAAACCGACCCTGCGCTTCGCTGCTCGGGTCTCAGGCGCGGAAGGGGGAGGAAGGTCGAGTTGGGGTTGGTCAGCCATGAGGCGGAACTCCCTCATCCGCACGCTGCGGAAGGATGCGATTGGCGCGAAGAGCGACGACGGCGGTGGAAAGGATCATGTGCGCGATCGCGAACATGTTGAGGAAGGCGGCGGTGCGCGCCGGGTCCGCGGCAACGTAGCGCGTCGTGAAATTATTGAGCTGATGGACGAAACCATCGAACGAGAAGCCGCCGATCGCGAGGAAGAAGAGGCAGAAGAGGCCCCAGGTGATGAGCATCGTCGACGCGACAAAGCCGAGCCCATGCAGCAGGAAATGAAGCATGGTCTGCCATTCATGGCGCGTGAACCCGATGTATCGCCGGGCGGTGGTCGGGACCGGATGCGTCGCCATCCCTGCTACTCCGCCGCGATCGCGATCTCGTCCTCCGGGACGAGATTGCTGACCCACTTTTCGGGATTGTTCGGAAACGCGATCCGCTCGATCGCCTCGTCCATGCTGAGGCCCTCGGCGATCAGAGCGTCGATCGCCGCAAAAGTCTTCGGACTCGAGGAGAACAGCGCTGCGGAATAGGGGTCGAGGACCAGGCGGCCGACAGCGAGGGTGTCGGGCCCTTTGATCATGATGTCCGAATATTCGAAGCCGTTGCGCTTCAAGGATCGCAACAGCGCATCGGTGTGATCGTCCATCTCGAAGCGGTCATGCTTCTTGAAGTCTGCGATCGTCTCCGGCTTTTGCTGGAGGATCACGAACCAGTCGGAATTTTCGAGCGCCGCGACCGATCCGGCCGATTTGTAATAGTCGTTCAGCGATTGCGTCGCCGTGACCAGCGATGCGCCATATTTCCGGCAGGTACGCGCGTAGGTCTCGATGAAATCGGCCATCGCCCCGCCGCGGAGCATCTGCCATGCTTCGTCGAGGAGTAGCGCTTTCGGGATCGAACGATCCAGCTTGCGCATCATCTGCTGCGACATGAACATGATCGCCGTCAGGACGACGCTGCGCAGCTCCTCACGGGCAGACAGATCGGAGAGCTCGAAGACCGTGAGCTGGGCCGAAAGTTCGAACGAGACCTCGCCCTGAAAGAAGCGGCCGTAGGTGCCGCCCGACGAGAAGGGCCGCATCGCGATCGCAAGGTTCGCGGCCAGCCCGTTTCCGGTTGCCTCGAGCGCCTCGATGACAAGATCGATCGAGCCGCGGCTGCCGTGCGCCTCCCAGACCTGGTTCACGGCACCGTCGATCAGCCCGCGCTCGGTGTCGTCGAGCAGGTTGATATGCCGGGACATCTGATTGATGATGGCCTTCAGCATTGCCATGCAGTCGAGGAGATAGTCCTCGTCTTCGGCGGCCTGGGCCTCGTCGATCATCGAGAAGGGATTGAGACAGAAGCCCGAGCTCATGGTGAACTCGACAAAGGCGCCGCCCTGAAGTTTGGCCGAATGCTCGAACGAACGCCCGTCGTCGATCACGACCACTCGCGCGCCGGCACCGCAGAGCGAGCCGCATAATTCCTGCAGCGCGACCGACTTGCCGGAGCCCGATTTGCCGAACACGGCGACGTTGTGATTGCCGGCGGCATTCTCGAAGGGGCTCCAGAAGAAGGGCTGTCCGCGCCGGCCGATCAGCAGCAGGTGGGGAATGCTTCCGCCGAGATATTCCCCCTGCAGCGGCGCGAGATTTGCGGCCGTCGTCGTGAGCAGAGTGCGCATCCGCTTCATGCGCTCGAGATCCTTTGACAGGCCATTGGCCATCGTCATGGGCATCGCGCACAACAGACCCATCACCTGCAGGTAGCGGTCATCGAGAAGATCCCAGCCCGCCGCACGGTAGACCGACTTCAGCACTCGCTCGTTGCTGTCGCCCTGCCCTTTCGGCGAGAACGACGTGACGCTGAAGAACACGCGCACGAGCTTCCTGCCCTGCCGGATCTCTTCATTGACGTGTCGCCACTCCTGCGACTGCTCGCGGAGCTGCGGCAGGAAGCGGGACGATTTGGAATCGGCCAGGCTGGTCGTTCGCATGAACTTGTAGCTGGCCTTGTTGGTCGACGCCTGCGGGTCCGGGAACTCGATGCACAGGTTGGTCGATACGGGGCATGGCATGCGCAGCTTGTCGGTAAAGATGTCGCCGATCAGCCGGGTTACGTCCCATGGCGCCCAGCGCGTGGGCAGGTTGCGCACCGAGAAGGAGCGCACATCGAACACGTCGGGGTAGATCTCCCCGATCTCCGGCGCGCCCTTCAGCGTTTTTCCGGTCGGCCGGAAGCGCTCGGTCCGCAGCAACATGCGGTCCGGCTCGATATGCAGCTCGATATCCCTTCGGATCGCCTGATCGGCGATCGGGTCGAGAGGGTTGTAGCTCACCGCATCGTCGCCAGCGGCGGTGGTCGGCGACGTGATATCGTCGATCCAGCCGATGAGCGCGACCGGGTCCATCTTGCGGGCGGATACGTTCACCGATTGAAGAGCCGAGATCAGCCCGTCCATGAGCGATACGATCTGCTCGATCGTGATGTTTGAGGACTCCGGCGTCGAGTAGGATATCGCGACCCGATGATGGCGAAGGCAAAACGGCGCGTCGGCTGAAAGCGAATTCCAGACGCCGTCCGTCAGGAAGTCGACCCGGTGCTTGGCCATCCGTTCGTAAACGCCGCGCGCCGAGTAGCGGGGCAGATACCATTTCGAGAGCTGCTCGCCGATGCGCGGCGACATCCATTGGTGAATCTGAAGGCAGCCGGGCGCGGGAATGCCTTCGGACAGGAACTGCGCCAGGATCTCACCCGTCCGCTCGTCCGCGCCGACCAGCGGCGCGGCCTCGATCACGAAGCCGCGCGAGGCGCTATTGTAGAAGATACCGGTCTTCGGGTCGAAGCTTCGATAAGGGAGCCAATGCGCAAGCATCGGGACCACCAGGTCCGGCCGCTGGGTGTCCGGTCGCTTGCTGTCGCCGAAGATACCGGACAGCAACTCATCGAGGAAGCCGCTCGCCATCTCAATTTTCCTCTGGAGCAGCGGCCGGGAAGTTCGCCGCGCGCACGGTGGGCTTCGTCTTGGGCTCGGGTGTCGGCGTCGATCCGGTCAGAGCTGCTGCCTTCGCGTCGCTCGCTGCCTGAGCCGAGCGCGCCTGGTATTCGGTAGAGCCTCTCACCCGCGTGATTGCTTCGCCGATCGCGGTCGCACTGTCTGCGCCCTCCGGCGCCGGGGCGGTCCCGGCCGAGGCTTTGTCTGCCGTTGCGAGCGGCGGCACCTTCGCTTCGATAGTCGGCGCCCCCGGCACTGCTCCCTCGACGCTGCGCGATTCCGCGCGCCTGGAGGAGACGTTAGTGGCCGGGGGCGTCGGTGTGCGGCCCGCCTTGGGGGCTAGACGGGTCGCAACATCGTCCTTGATCGCTTTGACCGGGTCGGCTGCACGGGCGCGGGCTGCCGCGACGGCCGCAGGATCGGGTAGATTGGGGTCGACGCCGCCCGTCGCTCGGCTTGCCAGTTCCGCTCGATCGACCGCTTCGGCGAGCGATTCCGGCTGCTCAGCAGCGACAATCGCATCTCGGTCCGGTATCGCTGTTGCATTGACGAGGAATTGTTGTTGCCATTCCCCGCTTTGCACCACGGCATGGACTGCCGTCACCTCATGAAGGCGGCCACGCTCATCGATATATGGCTGAAAGACAATGCGCAGCACGCGCTCCTGGGTACGGCGCGCATCGATCTGAGGTGCCGGCGCTTGTCCTAAAAAGGCGATGTGCGAGGATCTGGGTGCAGACTGCCTGGCCGGCCCGCTGCTGGCCGGCGATGAACGCTCGACAGTGCCCTCTCCGGTGATCATCGCGAGTGCTCGATCGTCGATCGAGGACGATGGCGCGCAGATGCCATCGGGCGCTTTACAGGAAAAACTTCCCTTCACATTGCTGCCGAACGTGGCGCACCCGCCAAGCAGGGACAGAGCGGCGATCGCGCAGCCGCGCAGCGACAGGGCGTGCCGCGCCGTCACGACCGCGTCCCCTGCAGCCAGGCCTCGAGAAACTCCTTGGGCCGATATCCTTCCAGGACGGCGCCATCACCCCGAACGATGATTGGCGTCGCATTAAGCCCATGCTCGCGCGCGAAGCGCTCGTTTGCATCGAGCCCCTTGGTGTCGCAGCTCGCCGGCGCTTTGAATGGCTCACCGGCATAGGCGGCATGCAGCGCCTGTTCCTGGTTTTTGGAGCAATAGACGCGGTCGGCGATGTCGCGGCTACCGAGGACCGAGATCGGACGCTCGACCACCTTCACATCCATGCCGCGCAAGACGCTGGCGAGCGCCCTGCAATAACCGCAACGGAAGTCCGTGAAGATGGTGATGCTCTGTTTGGCCGACCGGTTGCCCCAGACAATGGCCCCGTCGGCCGGAAGCCCAGACAGGTTGAGCGAGACGGGGCGGACCGGCGCGGATGTCTTGCCGACACCGCGCGCCGTCGCTGCGATTTCGCCAGCCTCGCCGTCATCGGATACCGCGGCGTTCGCCTTGGCGGCCCCGCCCACCAGCATGTCCGGATTGATCTCGAGCAGCCGCGCCGCGGTCAGGTCTTGACGCGTCTCCATATCGTAGACACGACCGATGATCAGATAGCGCGCGCCATGATTGACGTAGAAGAGGTTCGCGCCCGAGGTGACTTCGCACAGCCCGTCGATCTTATCGCAATCGAGCTTGTTGATCGGCGTCTTCGGAAGCCTGGTCTTCAGGAGCAGGCTGACCTTGGCGTCATCCTTGCCGGCGACATCGGCTGCAAGAGCGATTCCGGCAACGCCGAGCGCGGCAGCGGCCGCTACAATCGGCGCCGGGCGAGCGAACGCGCGCAGCTTTCGCAGACGATCAATTGCGGACATAGACACCCTCCAGGAAAACGATTTCGACATCGATGCCGGTCGGCATCTCGATCACGGGCTGATATTGCTCGGCCCGCTCGATCAGATATTTCGAGACGTCCTTGCCCGATTCCGCGGCACCGCCGCCGAGCGCGCGCAGGCCGACGCTGCCGAAGTTGGGCGTGCGGTTGACGCCCCCCTCCCCGTCGGTGCTGATGCTGGCGAGCGGCTGATTGAAAGCGGTGTTGAGAGCGTTGCCGCCACCACTGACCAGACCGGCCAGAAACGCCTGCATGGCAAGCGAGCCTTCCCGGCTGACCACTCGGCCGCGCACCCCTGTCTTGCCGCCAAAGGCGATGAACCCCTTGACCTCGGAGACGGCGTAGCGCCCGCCAGGCTGCGGGCACGTCATCTTTTGCAGTTTGACGTAGACCTTCTCGCTCGAGAGCTCGCCGCGGGCGGCACCGTTCACGAGGCAGCCTTCGATCTTGGTCGTTAGGAGGCGCCCGTTCTGATAGACGGAACGGGCCGGGCCAGTGACGCGAAGCACGACCGGCAAGGGGTCGGTCTGGCTGTTGACGCCGGCGCTCGCGTCAACGCCGACTATGACCTTGGCACTGGCGAAGCTGTTGGGCGGCAGATAGTTGATGCTGTCGCTGAAGGTGGTCGTTCCCTTAGCGACGCGCGTGGCATTGCCGGCATCTGCGGTCTGGAAACTGACCAGCTTGACCTCGGCGGCGCCTCCCATCGGCATCGGGCGACCATTGGCAGACGCGTTCGGCCCATCCGGACGCTGATAGGCCTGGGTCCCGTTGGGCCCGTACATCGCGCCCGGCCCGGTCGCGGGCGCTGGCGCCGGCGTAGTTCGGGCGGAAGCCACCTGTCGGCGCAGCGCCTCATTCTCTTGCTGATAAGCCGAGAGGACGCGCGAGCCGTCCGCCCGCATCGCCTGATTTTCCCCCTTGAGCAGTTCGACCTGCTGCGAAAGCTGGTCCAGGCGTTGCTGCTGGCCGTTGACCGATTTCAGTTGATTCTCGACCGATTGCATCTGGTTTTCGGAGAGCGCCATCCACTCCTGCTGGTTGAGATTCTTGTTGACCATGTCCTTGGTCGACACCTCGACCTTCGCGGTCCCGTCGTCGTTCGTACCGGTCGCCTTCTCGTCGCCGCCGAAGATCCAGAAGGACGATGCCACCAGGCCGACGCCGGCGACCCCGGCGAGCAGCATGCGCTGCTTTTTTCGGATGCTTTCGTTCGCGGACAGGTCGGCCGAGATGGGCGAGACGCCCTCAGTATCGCTGCCATCCAACGGCTCACGATTGCGTTTGAGGAAGTCATTCCAGGCCATGTCACTGCCTCCCGGTTTGTGAGACGAGGTAGGCCGTGGTGACCTTCCCAGGTTCCAGCTTCGGCTCGGCGATCGACACGGCGAGCGCACTGCTCGGCGCGACCGTGCTCTCCGTCAGCGTGACGGCTTCCCCGCCGCGATTCTCTATGCGCAGCACGCGGCCGGTCAGTTCCGACCCCCGATATTCAGCGATCATCTGGACCTTGAGATTGCCGACATAGACCGGCCGCAGAGTGCGCTGGCGCATCTCGTAGCCATCGGCGACGCTGTTTGAATACATCGCCTGGATGAGGACGACCGCCGCTTCCTGCGGGCTGGTTGCAACCACCGCCTGGGGCGCCCCATTCTCCTCCACGTTGGCCTTCGCGATCGCCGGATTGGAGATGAAGAGCTGCACGGCCTGCTCGCCGGCGATCCGGCACACGATCTTGTAGACGTAGCCGCGCTTGCTGGTCGCAAAGAACGAAAGCGCCGGGCGCGCGAAGCCCTCCGGCACCGAGAGGTAGATGTCTCCCCGCACCGGTTCGTTGACGACGGAAAAGTCATCCTGCGGATTGCCGGTCGAGATCTTCGAGACCGACGCAAACTCGTCCTCGACCAAGCTGATCCTGGTGAGATCCTTTGCCGACGCTGCGCAATCAACCTGGCTGCCGTCGGCTGCCATCACCGTCTGGTCCGCCCAAGCCGGGGAGGTGATGAGGAAGAAGCTCACGGCGACTAGGGCAACGCCGATCATCCGGCTCACGATGCAATAATAGCGCGACAGGAAGACCGCGCCGGTCGCGGCGCTGCCGATGATGTAGACCGACATCACTGATCCTTTTCCTTGCCGGTCGTCACCATTCCGAAGCCCACGAGCTTCAGGGACAGTCCGGAATATTGCCAATCGAAGCGGAAGGAGCGGCGCTCGCTGGAGACGACCTTGTTGCCGACGATCGTGTGCAGGTCGCCGGTGACGGTCGACCGCAGATTCTTCGTATCCAGCTCCATAGTCTGGATGGTGAAGAACTGGGCGATCGACGAGCCGCGCTGCTCGTTGACGATCTTCATCAGGTCGGCGCGGATCTTTCCTTGCGCGCTGGGCGCGGTGATATCGAGTACCGACTTCATCCAGTATTCGAGATTCGCCGGGCTGCGATCGAGCGTCAGCACCGCGGTGTCGCGGGTGACCAGCTCGAGATACTGCCGCGAGACACCTGAAGAGTTCACGACCAACGGCGATGCCAGGATCGGTTGAAGGACAATCTCCCTGTCGCGCGTGACTGTCACAAGACCGAGGATGGCGCACAGGCTGCCAAGGACGCCGGCGACGATCACAAGCAGGTTGCGCTGCTTCAGGACCCGCTGGCTTTGAGCGTGGGTGTAGGAGATTTCCATCTCAGCCCGCCATCAGCCGGAGATAGGAGGGCGGTGTGGCCTTCATGCCGGTGAAGCCGGCCGGAAGATGCCAGTAGGCCATGTGAAGCAGCCAGGAGATCGCCCGTCCTGCCTTACCATTCTTCAGTCCCCACCAGCCTCCGCCCGCAAGCAACATGCCAATGAGAATATGCTGAGACAGGATACCCCAGACGAATGGCAAAACCATCGCTAGGAACTCATCCAGCGTCCACAGCCCGATTAGCTCGGGATCATCCAGATGAGACGGAACGACGTACTTGTCCGCGGCCATATCACCACCCTCCCCGCAGGCCGACCGGATCTGCTATTCCGGCCGACCCTTGGACTGTTCAGATTGTTGCCGTGACGGTGGAGGTGACGATCGGAATGCCGGTCCCGGCACCCACACCGACGCCGACAGGAATGGCGATCTGGCCCATCGAGAAGCGGCCTGAGGCCAACGCGACGATGCCGCCCGCGAGCGACAGGACGGTGATGATCTTGCCGCCCGACCCTTCGAGGAAGTCGGTGAACTTCGTGAGCGCCGTATCGAACGTCGTGTCGGCACCGGCGAGGGCCGGGCCGGCAAAGAGCAGGAGCGCGAACGCGAGTGCGACCAAAGCGAAGATCGCCAGCTCCGCACGACCGCTGTACTTTATGACAGACTGCATGAGAGTTTCCCTTCAAACGGAACGCGACTGACCCGCGCCCAATTGAAGGGTGGTCCCGGCGAGCGATCGGCGGCAACGCAGTTCCCGACGGCACGGTCTCGCAAACGAATTTTATGTGAGTCTGATCGGACCCTGCCCCGATGGCCGGGGCGGCGCGCCCCGGCATGCGGGGCAGCTCGCCCCACTATCTGGGGCACGCCGCCCCATTTCTCGGGGCAGACGAATTTTTGATTCGGCGTCCGCGCCTCTAATTGCGATCAATGACGGGCGAAGTTAGAATCGCTAACCGGATTCGGGGGGATCCCGTCAGCCCGGCTTAATCGTGTCTACGTTATCGAACCACAGCTAAGGATGGAGGATAGCCAGGTGCAGGTGCCATGACAGGAGATCAGTGCACCCTCGCGCTCGACATATCGGAGCATTTCTTCAATTTGACGACGGAGAGCCTGCGCCTGCGTTCGAACGAAACCAGGTGCTATCAGACCCTCGGAAATCTGGTTTCCGATCGGATCGGGTTGCCGTGTGCGCTGGAGGACCATGCACCTGAAACAATCCGGGAGCATCTGTCGGCGATCCCTACAACAGGCGACATTCGAATCGATCTGACCATCACCAGATCAAGTGCCGACAGCCTGGATGCAGTAAAGAAGCTCATCTCTGAGGGGCTTGGGTCCGAAATAAGCTTGGGGGACACACTTTCGATCATGCTCTTCCACTACGTGGTCGGCCAGAAAGCTGCGCGCGTTCTTGAGCGACTGGGATTGGAGGGCACAGATAATCCGCCACGAAAATCTGCGATCAGCGAAGAACTGGGTAACGAGAAGATAGTCCCGCTAAGATAGTTGCTGCTGGCTTTTGCTGCAGGCGCACAAAATGCAGAGGCTTGCTAAGTCACTGCCTGTGTGTTTCGTTTCAGGCCTTGCGTGCAAAAGGGGGCCATGACTTGTCATCGCTTGCCCATATCGAAGCTTCCGACGATGGCTGCGTTCCGGCCAGGGTCGAGCAGTGGGACTTCATCCCGCTGATCCTCGAAGCAATGTCTGAACAGAATGTAGGCCAACGCAAGCTGGCGCTGAAGACCGGCATCAGCAAAACGCGTCTCGGTCTCCTACTTCACAGTGATCCCGCTAAGCGCGCGCCGATGTTCGTGTATGAACTCCAGCAGGTTTTGGCCGCCCTGGACATCAACATCGTGCAAGCCATGATCGCGATCGAGACCTACAGTGATCCAGCCCTCTTCCTCGACGAGCGCTTCCAAACCTCGCTTGTGATGCTCGCCGAGTTATTCAAAGGCCTCCCGGCGATGCTCGTGGCGGCGCTCGACGAAATCGAAGGGATGGATGGCACAGAGGTACGCAAGGAGTGGGCCGGGCCGCTACGACAAGCGGTAGTTGAGAAGCTAGTCAAGGAGGTCAGTGCCGTGATGGCTCGGCGGGTACAACTCGCTCAGATTTCCACCCTCAGCCTGCTCTTGTGGATGTCGACGATGGCCACGGACTTGCTCGATCCGCTTCTCGCCTAGTACGAAAAAACTGTTACCCTTCGGGCTCTGTGCTGCTGCCGCACGGCAGCGAGCTCCGACATGACCTGGACCGTCGCCCGCGGCGGCAGCGCCGCCAAACGTCGCCAATTTAGAAGCACGTTATCGACATAGGCCTGGGTCTCGGCGATCCGCGGCAGCATCCCGTCCCTCACGCGGCTCGGTCCGGCATTATAGGCTGCAAGAGCCAGGTGGACCTGTCCGAAGCGATCGAGCTGCTGCCGGAGGTATCGCGCCCCGCCTCGCAGATTCTGCTCGACGTCGTAGCGATTGACTCCAAGGTCGGCGGCCGTGCCGGGCATGAGCTGCGTCAATCCGAAAGCGTTCTTTGGCGAATAGATCCCTGCCTTGTAACCGCTCTCCCGGATGATCATCGCATCGAAGAGGCCGACCGGAATGCCGTACTCACAAGCGATGCTGCTCATCATCTCATAGTATCCGGATCGTCTATATTCGGTGCGGGAATCAAGGAAACTCGCCGGTCGATAGCCGCTTGGGGCGCAGCCCGGCGCACTACTCGTTGGAACACTCGAGAAGACCACACCCTCGCGCATCCAACCTGGGATTGCTATTGGGGAAGTGAATGACACGGCGTCCTGCGACTGAAGAGGCGCAGTTGACGCGACTCCTACATGCGCAAAGGGATCCTGGTCATTGGGATCGGTTTGCGCTGTCGCCGCAGCGAAGCTGTTCGCCATCTCAAAGGCGACCCAACGCCTGCTCAGGTCATGGGTCCGAAATGCCGTAGGAAGCGAATTGGAAGCCGTCACTTGACGATTGCCTCCGTTATCCTCTGCGCGCGGAGCTGTGGCATCGACAGCAGATCCCCTCGGCGCTGGCTCCGTCCCCATCACGATCACCTCCACCGACCTGCGCTCCCTGCCTTTTTGGCTGGCACCGGCTTCCGAGCCATGAAAGGCAACGGATAGGGCGACCGCCACGAGCAAGATTGATCTCATTTCGCACCTCCTAGCCGTGCTCATGGGGAGTGGAGGTCAGGGCGAATATTGTTGTCAATCCTGAACGCTTCAGGGACGATCGGATCGAAACCCGCTTCGACAGGTTAGTCCATGTGGTTGATTGATCGCCATAGCGACGGACTTGACGCCGCTCGCATCCCCCTTCCGCTCCCCCTTCGGGCGGCTCTCGTGCGCTGGTACATCGGTGAAGGATCCCGACATGACGAAGAGGCCGGCATCACGTTGGTGCAGCAGGCGCGTATCGGCTCGAAGTGGATTGCCTGCAACTGCCGTGGCACCAAACAGGCACCACCCATTTTGACACCCGCGTTCCTGTCGGAAGCGGAGACCTATTACCTGCGGCGGCTCACAAGCACAAACCGGCCCGAACACGTTTCGTCCTGTCCCTTCTTTCGGGACCAAGCCACGAACCGCATCACGGAAACGCGGAGAGCCCAGACGCCGGCAGACCCCCCCGTCGGCTATTTCGAGGTTCTGCGCCCGGCGCCGGAAAAGCTCGCTCAACGACCAGATGACGACGCCAGCGACGACCGCACGCGAAGTGCTTCCGTTCCGCGCCTCGCCCGCCTGCTCTGGAGGCTGATCGCCAATGCCGGTCTCAACATTGCCGTCCCCAGCGATCAGGAGCCGTCAGAGCGTGCCATCGGCGCGGAGTTCAAGCTGCTCGCAGCGGCCGCCGCGAGGATCGAAGTTGCCCCTGGAATCGAACTCGATCGTGTTCTCTGGACTCACGGCGACGCGCTTCACAGCAGGCGGGCCTTCGCAGGCATCCGAGCGCTATCTCGCCGATGGCCGCGCGGCCATGCACCCCAAGGCTTTCTCACGATCTTTGCCAAGTCGTTCAAAGGCTCGACGATCTTTCCGGCAGGATCCGAGCCGATCGCAGTCGCCAATCGCGTCCAGTCGCCATCGGTGCGGGATAACTCGATCACAGGGCCGTATCTGGTGATTGTCGTTATCGGCCAATATCCCGAAGCGCAAGGCTATGCGCCACTGCGAGCCTACGCCCAACCGATTTATTCGGGTCTGAGGTTCATACCGGTCGATAGCAATTTCCATAGGACCTTGTTGAGAGCCCTCCTCCGATCGAGGCACCGCCTCATGCAAGATGGCATCGAACTAGCAATTGAGAAGCCAGTTTTTGACCGGCTGACCCCGCTTGGAAGCTGTCGACCGGAATTCCTCCTCGAAGCGCGCTCGCGTCTTACTGGTGAGATTCGACGATTCATAGTGCAAGCTCTAGAGGAGACGAGCGTCGAGCTACGTATCCCGAAGCTGGCTGCTCGCCGGAGCCTTGAACAGATCGCTCCCGTTCTTTCAATCACGCCGAAGGACGTTGAGGATGAACAAATCTGGCGCCTGATCGTCGAAGCGTTCTACCGATCCTGATGGAAGGGCGTAGCCCTAAGGCCAAGACAATGTCATGGCGAATGCACTCACGATGGCAAGCGTAACAGGGGTCGAAAGCAGGTACAGCTTCTGCCATCTCCACCAGGTTTTAGGGATGAGCCGGAGCAGGTTCCTCGGCGTGGTGACCGTTTCCCATGTCCGTTCGCGATACAGCTCGACGGTGGTGAAACCCTACTACATGATAAGAGCAAGGGCGCAGCAAAGCCCCGCAGCGGCATAGAGCGCGATCCAATTCTGAAGCTCCGCGGCCGAAAGATGTTCCACGGTTCACAACCCTTCCATCCGCTCTGGTCGTATCAGTCGACCACGGCCGTCGTTTCCATGAGACTTACACCAGTCGCAATCAATCGACTACACACGCAAAGTTGCTCCAATTTGGAGACGATTTTCAGCGATCTCGAACGGCGTCGGGCTTAGCATGGTCAGCAGCCTGGAGACAGTTCATAAATTGGTAGGTACACAGGGCGAGCTTCAAGGTGTCATGCAGGTATCGGTTCTTGTGATACTCTATCGTGGGCGAGAGCGCATCACGGTTCACGACGACAGTGATAAGGCCTGGTCTGAACTTGTAAATTTTGTCGACGCCTTCTGGAAGAATTCTGACGTGGCGGTGCTGACCTCTACCCCCGCCTCAGAAGAGCAGCGCGTCAAACTATTCTTTTCCGAGACGGGTGCATCCTATATCCTAGGCCATGCCGACGTGTCGGCGCTTGCTGCACACGTTATGGCAATGGAAGACTAAGCAAGGCCGAGTTGGTTCCAAGTTCTGTACCGTCCGGCAATCTCAGTCGCCTCTCTACACGAGGATGTGCATGTTCGCGTGCCTTGTTATCGGTGACAGCATTGGCGTCGGACTGTCGGGAGCGATCAATAACCGATACGCCAGTGGGTGCGATTCGGTGGTCGAGGCAGGCGCTACCATCGACCAGATACTGGCGTGGCGTAAACCCGCCAGGCTATATGGCACCACCGTCCTCGCCGTCGGATCCAACGATCAGCCGAGCCGACAGCTAACGCTCAAACTGACCAGACTACGCCAAAATATCGCGACAAAACGAGTGATCTGGATGCTGCCCTACTCCCGGGAGCGAGCCTATCTCATAAACTCGATTGCTGTGACGTTCGGCGACGACACGTTGGACATCGCGCGTTTCCGCACGAGCGACCGTGTCCACCCGATCAGCTACGATGAGATCGCGGCTGTTCTCCTGCCGAGGGGCCAACCACGGGGGAGCAGGAAATCCACTGTTGAGTGGTCTCAACGCAGTCGACGATAAAACATCGACCTAAAACGCTGCATTTCATTCGAGTAAGCTGAGCTTAGTCCTCCATTGCTCCAGATGTTGGAGCGCAGGTCTCAAACCATGCGCCAATGGCCCCAAGCCATAGAGTTGATAGGATTCAGGCGGTGGCGACATCATTCGCGAGACCAGAGATACGCCTTCCAATTCCCGTAGGCGGACCGTGAGCACATTAGCGCTGATTTTCGGTATGGCTCGACGAATGGATGTAAATCGCAGCTCGTCTTTGCTCAGGGCTACCAGGATGTGCAACACCCATCGGGCACTCAATGTATGGAATATCGCGTCGGCCGCCGCAGGGTCTATCGCTTGAAAAAGCTGTCTTTCTGACTCGATGCACATCCAGTTACTTTCTCACCCTAAAAGGCGCACGGCCGGACTGAGTCAGCTACGCCGTTCGCGGTTCCGTCGGGCCCGGCTTGGCGGTGCTTGGAGGGTCGCCGACCCGCTCATGGACAATTGCGGAGGGCGTGCGCGAACGGCGGCGGCGAGCGGCCGAACTTGTGACCACCACTGCCTTGGTACGTCTTCGTCCCAGTGAAGAGCAGATGAGGGAAGGCGCTTTTTGACATCACGATTTGCCGATGCGCGAAGGTCCGATGAGGGACGACTCTGGGGCACCACGACGGATTTCATGTCACGCGATCCGCCAAATCAAGTGAAGCTACTCCCGACAAATCAAAGTACCGCAGTGCAACGCGCCTGATGCGTGCGTCACCGTTCGAATATAATACGCGGCGAAGCGTCCAACCCCTCAGCCTCGGCGCGGCGGAGCTTGCTCTTCGGGCCTCATCGCCTTACCTGCCGCCTCCCCCCGAGCGGGGTTGGAGTCGGAGAAACGAGCCGACCGACCACGTAGCCGCGGAACAAAGGCGGGTACGCGGTCCATATACGCACGATATGCCTGGCCAAATTCCGCGAGCGCCGCCTTCTCCTCATGCCGGGCAAGGCGAATATACATCACCACCAACACCGGAAACATGGCGAGCGTCAGTAACGTCGGCCATTGCAGCAGAAATCCGAGCATCACGAGGATGAACCCGATATATTGCGGATGGCGAACCTTGGCATAGATTCCCGTCGTTGCGGGCTTGTGAACGCGCTGGGCTGCGTGAAGCGGCGCCCATCCGGCCGAGATCAGCCAGAAGCCCGCGCCGATCAGCACGAAGCTGGCAAGATGGAACGGGCCAAAATGTGGGTTGACCCTCCAGCCGAACATCATCTCGAGCAGATGGCCGGCATCGTGGCTCCACCAGTCGAGGCCGGGGAAATGCGACTGGAGCCAACCCGAGAGCAAGAAGATGGTGAGCGGGAAGCCATACATTTCGGCGAAGAGTGCAACGATGAATGCGCTGAATGCGCCGAAGCTGCGCCAGTCGCGCCCGGTGGCGGGTTTGAAGAAGCTGTACGCGAATAGGATGAACACGGAGGCGTTGACCAGCGCCAGCCCCCAAAGACCATAGCCATAATCGGTATGCGTCATCGCGGCCCCCCTTCCACGCGCTCGTTCGAATTCGCAGGCAGTCCGGTCGGGACAGCACCCGGCATCTGGTCATGGCCATGCTGATGGCCGCCATGACCGTGATGCATGAACAGGTGCATGAGCGGACAGGCGAGCAGGATCAGATAGGGCAACACACCCAGGAAATGTGCGGTGTGCTCGGTGATGAGGAAAAAGCCCGCGACTAGCAGGAAGCCGATCAAAATGATCTTTCCACGCTTGCGCATGCGATGGTCATGCCCGTCCATATGCCGCTCTTCTCTCGCCAATGTCTTGCGAGCATAGATCCGAGTCCCGGGAGCAAGGTATAAGTAGAGACCGAAGTCCGTCATTCGCCCAAGAAGGCGATGCCGGCTGGTTCACAAACCTCACCATCCCTATCGGCGTTACGCAGTGGTCATGACGCGGCCGTCATTCTGCGGCTTTTGCGTATAGGCGTGCGCTGGTCGTCCACCAATGCTGCGCTAAGGACAATAAGCGTGAGAGGCAGGCCAGAGTTCATGCACAAGAAAAGGAAAAAGCATCATTCCCGCGGCCATGTCGGGGTGAACCTGCTCGAACGGGAAGCAAGGATCGACCTCGCCACGCGACCTGCCGACGGCCTTGGCGTCGCGTTCCTCGGCGCATCGGAAACGGTGACAGGGTCGCGCTATCTGGTGGACGACGGCGATACGCAGGTCGTGGTCGATTCCGGCCTGTTCCAGGGTCCGAGGGATTTGCGCCGCCTCAATTGGGCGCCGATCGCGCCCGAGGTTGCCGATGTCGGCCTGTTGCTGCTGACGCACGCGCATCTTGATCATTCCGGCGCGCTGCCACGCATGGCGCGCCTTGACTGGGACGGGACCGTCCTCAGCACCCGGGCGACCGAAGCTTTGTGCGAGCTTCTGCTCCCCGACAGCGGGCACCTCCAGGAAAAGGATGCGGAGTTCGCCAATCGCCACGGCTTTTCCAGGCACCAGCCCGCGCTGCCGCTCTACACGCAGGCTGACGCCCGCCTTGCGCTGCAGCTGTTCCGCACGGTCGAGTTCGGGGCGTGGCACCCGATCGCGGACGGCATCAGGGCGCGCTATCATCGCGCCGGCCACATCCTCGGCGCCGCCTCGATCGAGATCGATTGGAAGGGCCGCACGATCCTCTTCTCAGGTGATGTCGGGCGCTATGGCGACGCAGTCATGAAGGATCCCGAGCCACCTGCCCGTGCCGATTATGTCCTCGTGGAATCCACCTATGGCGATCGCCGCCACGAACAGGTCGATCCGACCAAGACCCTGGGGGACCATGTCGAACGGTGCGTCAAGCGTGGCGGGACCGTGGTGATCCCCGCCTTCGCCGTGGGCCGCGTCCAGTCCCTGCTCTACCATTTTTCCCGGCTGCGCGCCGAAGGCCGTCTGCGCGACATCCCGATCTTCCTCGACAGCCCGCTGGCGATCAACGCGAGCGGGCTGATGTGCGATTTCATGGACGAGCATCGCCTGACACGCGCCGAGTGTGAAGCGGCGTGCGGGGTCGCGCACTATGTGCGCGAAGTGGAAGAATCCAAAGAACTCACCGCCAACCCCGCCCCTAAGGTCATCATCTCGGCCAGTGGAATGGCGACGGGCGGCCGCGTGCTCCACCATCTCAAGCGCTTCGCGCCGGATGGGAAGAACCTCATCCTCTTCTCGGGCTTCCAGGCGGCGGGCACCCGCGGCGCCGCCATGATCGGAGGCGCCCGGACGATCAAGATCCACGGTGAGTATATCCCGGTCGAAGCCGAGGTCGCCAACCTGACGATGCTCTCGGCCCATGCCGACAGTGACGAGCTGATGCGCTGGCTCGGGTCTCTGCACGAGGCCCCACGCCATGTCTATGTCACCCATGGCGAGCCGACCGGCGCCCAGGTTCTGGCAAAGCGCGTCTCGGAGGAGCTGGGCTGGGCATGCAGCGTACCGGCGCTGGGTAGCTGGGGCATGCTCGCATGAAGCCCGGGATTATCGAGGACGCCGAAGCAGAGCCTGTCGCGACGACGCTGCGGGCACACCGCATCGGCCTGTCGGCTGCCGGAAGCGATCAGATCGCGGTCATGCGCCACGACTGTCCGGTCTGCCGCTCGGAAGGTCTCGCGTCGCGCGCGCAAGTTGCGCTGCGCGCCGGCGGGCGGGAAATCGTCGTCTCGCTGCTGCATAGTTCCGCGGAGGCTCCAGCGCCAGGCGAGATCGGCCTGTCCGAATCCGCTTGGCAGCGGCTCGGCGTCAGTGACGGCGATCCGGTCGAGATCGCGCACGCCCAGCCTCTCGCCTCGCTCAGCGACGTGCGTCGGCGCGTCTATGGCAATCGGCTTTCCGATGGGGCTTTTTCAGCGATCATCACCGACATCGCCGAGCGACGCTATAGCGATGTCCATCTCTCGGCGTTCGTCACGGCCTGCTCAGCGGTCCCGCTCGATACGGACGAAACGATCAGCCTGACCAGGGCGATGGTCGATGTCGGCGAGCGATTGCAGTGGCCCGGAGAGGTCATCGTCGACAAGCATAGCGTCGGTGGATTGCCGGGCAATCGCACCACGCCGATCATCGTCTCGATCATGGCCGCCGAGGGCCTCATCATGCCGAAGACATCGTCGCGGGCGATCACCTCGCCGGCCGGCACGGCGGACACGATGGAGGTGCTGGCCCCTGTCGACCTCGACGTTTCCGCAATCCGCAAAGTGGTCGAGCGCGAAGGCGGCTGCATCGCCTGGGGCGGCGCCGTTAATCTCAGTCCGGCCGACGATGTGATCATCGGCGTGGAACGGGTGCTCGATATCGATGCCGTCGGGCAGATGGTCGCCTCGGTGCTGTCCAAGAAAATCGCGGCCGGTGCGACCCATCTGGTCATCGACATCCCGGTTGGGCCGACGGCGAAGGTACGCGGCGCCGATGCCGCCGACACGCTCGAGCGCGCGCTGAGCTCGGTCGCCCAAGCCTTCGGGCTTCGCACGCGCGTGATGCGCGGCCCCGGCGCGGAGCCGATCGGACGGGGCATCGGCCCGGCGCTCGAGGCGCAGGACATCCTTGGCGTGCTCCAGGGTCAGGTGGGCGTCGAAGATCTCGCACACCGGGCCTGCGAGCTGGCGGGAGGACTCCTCGAGCTCACCGAGGCGGCATCCGCCGGCAAAGGCTATGCGCGGGCGCTCGAGTGCCTCGAAAGCGGCCGGGCCTGGGCCAAGTTCCAACGTATCTGCGAAGCGCAGGGCGGCATGCGAGCTCCTCCGGTCGCTCGGTTTCAGCAGGACATGATCGCTCCCCATCGCGGCCGCCTGGTGAGTATCGACAACCGCAAGCTTGCGACGGTCGCGAAGCTCGCCGGCGCGCCGATGGCCAAGGCCGCCGGCGTCGCGCTGCAGTGTCGGCTGAACCAGATGGTGGATGCCGGGGCTCCCTTGTGCACCATCCATGCCGAGAGTCCGGGCGAGCTCGACTATGCGGCGGCCTATGCGGTGAGCGACGGGCCGATCTTCGGGATTGAAGCGCTATGAACCGGCCCGTGCTGTTCGCGCTGCCAGGCAGCGAGGCCTTGGCACAGCCGCTATTCGCCGCGCTCGATGCAGAAGTCGGCACGATCGAGCATCGTCAGTTTCCTGACGGGGAAACCTATCTCAGGGTCGTAAACGACGTCAGCGACCGCGAGGTCATCCTGCTGTCCAGTCTCGATCATCCGGACGCCAAGCTGTTGCCGCTGCTGTTCGCAGCCGACACGGCGCGCGAGCTGGGCGCACGCCGGATCGGGCTCGTCGCCCCCTATCTCGCTTACATGCGTCAGGACATACGCTTCCATCCCGGCGAGGCGGTGACGTCGCGAACCTTTGCCGCGATCCTGTCCCGCCATCTCGACTGGCTGGTGACGGTCGATCCGCATCTCCATCGCTATCATGCGCTGTCGGAAATCTACCGCATCCCGACCCAGATTGTTCATGCCGCGCCGCTTCTGGCCTCGTGGATCAAGCGCAATGTCGCTCGTCCGCTGATCATCGGTCCGGACCTGGAAAGCGAACAGTGGGTCTCGCAGGTGGCGGCCGATGCGGATGCTCCGTTTCTCGTGTGCGAGAAAATCCGGTCTGGCGACCGTGACGTCACCATCTCGATTCCGAATGCCCCAGCTTTTCTCGATCGCCAGCCAGTGCTGGTCGACGATATCGCCTCGTCCGGCCGGACCCTCGCCGAGGCGGCGCGCCAGCTGGTCGGCATGGGGTTCGCGCGACCGCATTGCGTGGTCGTGCATCCGCTTTTTGCCGGCGATGCGGCGCACGTTCTGGGTGAGCTTGTCGAGAGGATCGTCAGCACGAACGCTGTTGCACATACCTCGAATAAAATCGACGTGATGCCGGCGATTGCGGAGGCCGTTCGCCACGGAATTTAATCGGTGTACTGCGCGTTAGTTCTTTAGTGCTCAATGCACGAAGAAAACGAGCGCCCGGCAAGCGCTGGGCGCATCCTCATCCATTGACCCTAAGTAAGTCCGAACCAATCTTCTGGGAACTCCCTTTTCGGAGAGAGTCGCGGCAGGAAAGGAGGATATGTCATGTCGCACACACGCTCGTTCCTTGATCCCTTCATCGTTGCTCGGCACCCACAGCTTGAGCCCGAAGTGAAGCGCGCCATCCTCGCCTCCTGGGCGTCCGATCGCTCGGCCGTCGAGGGCCAACCGGCCCTCCGTCGCCCACCAGGCGCCAGCAGCCCGGTGCCGGTCGACGATGTGATGGCAGCGCTGCGCTGGCTCGATCGCGCTGAGCGCGGCGCGGGCGACCGGCATATATCGCCCGGTTCAGAGACCCGGCAATGAGCGGCAGCGCGTTGCGGCGCTGGCGTGAACGGGGCAGCCGGACCGTCACGGTCTTGCTGCCCTTTGCCGACATCATGGAGATTGCGCTCGCGCTGCTGTCGCTCTCTCCGGATGAACTGGCGCGGCTCGATTGGAGCTTCGCCGATCGCAAGCGCCTGCTCGATCATCTCCTGCAGTCGGGCAAGCAGGCGCAGTCAGT
>JAAGWI010081519.1:0-13411 GCA_012274505.1 Galium porrigens var. tenue
AGTAAAGGAAAACAGCACAAAATTGTCTAGAGGACCTGATGTTTTTCACATCATTGTTTGCCTGCGAGACATCCTGATGAGGTTAACCTATCAGCACAAAATCTCCAAAGTAAAGGAAAACAGCACAAAATCTCCAAAGTAAAGGAAAACATCAGTCTAGAGGACCGGTGTACACCAGCTGTCTAGCAGCAACTAGGCCTAACCGAGGTTAACCTGTTTCATACTAGGCCAGCAAGTGAACTCGGGAGCTGCCCCTAAATCAAATCTGTAGCCTCATCTAATTCAAGCACTAGTTCCCTGTGAAGGGAAATTACATTCTGTGTACGAAATACAAATCTCTGTGAAGAGCAGTACTTATAATCAACTGGCCTAGTTATGGAAATTATTTGAATTAATTTCCAAAAGCTGTCATAACCTCACGAGCATGATGTGCTAAATCTCCAAAGTAAAGGAAAACAACACAAAGTCCCTTGTAGGTTTAATCGTGCCAAACCAGAAATCGTTCATGCAAACCCAGTGACGAGATGCACAACTTGTACCATGGCCGCGTGATTCTTATGATGAAAATAAAAGTAAAGATTTTATTTTTAGGAAATAAGGGCAGTGGTAGAGGCGGAAAAAAGAAATGATGAAAATAAGGGAAAGACAAAGGAGACAACTACGAAATTTTATTGAACTTATGTGAGTGTGAAAATGCTTTTAAAAATACCAAACGGAGAACAAATCAAAATTTAGGGGCAAATATAAATTTATACTTTTTTTTATAGTTAAAACCCACTCTTGGTGGGGGGATTTATTGGACTTCCATCACCCTTCAAAAGATATGTATTTTCCCAAATAAATGATTATTTAAGATGAATACCTCATATAAAACGAAGCGTGAAATTTAAATGTATATCAAATGATGCAGAAAAAAAGTTTGAATACTTAAATTGAGACTTTTCAATAGTTGGGTACCTCTTATACAATTGGTGAAACGATCGCCCAGAAAACCTTCTCAAATAAGAATTTTGGTTGGAAAATGGTTCTCCTAATTCCTAATGTAATATAGTGTGGATTTTACGATTTTTATAGTAGAGGCAAAGTTTTGTGAAAGTTCAACTTTAATAACTTATAAAATTATTACATTATAGTAATTGTTTATTTTAAAATTTAAACACTACGGAGTATACGTTTATTTTAAAATTTAAACACTACGGAGTATACATTTTAAAGTAATATAAAATAAAACATGGTTTAATGTGAAAAAACAATAAATTAAAATAAAAATAAATTTCAATATTTAATCTAAAAATGTACTGTACAATTTTTACAAGTTTATGAAAAGTTTTACAAGTTTTATCAAAAACTTTACCTTTAATCTAGTGATTTCTGCCCGCGCTGTCGCCCGGGTTGTTAGGGTCTAGCGTTTGACATGTTTCATCTTTTGACCATTGTGTTCTATTTTAGATGTCTTTTTTTTTTAAAAAAATTTAGATGTCTTGAAAAGACGTAGGCTTCATAATGTTTGAAAGGTATAAATGAAAAGCTTTTGAAGGGCTTGGCAGTTGGCAAAATGAGAGAAGCAAAAACTGAAATAAGATGTTGTCTGAAACAAAATGCAGGAGGCTGCAAAGTGTTTCGTAATTGCAGCCAGAAATAAAATCTAGCGTGAGATTGCTCCTTTTACAGCTCTGCTTCGTACAAGCTGAACACAGATAAATGTCTCAATAAGGTTGTAACTTGGGATCATAGAGCAACTGGCGTACTAAGGACTGCGCTTTCAGGTCCTCAACAGGATTGCCAGTGTCATACTCTGCCTGCTCCAGGTAGTTTGCTGCCTGTAAAATATGTTAAAAGAGGTCAAATAATAAGGAACTTGACTAAATGAATTAGTCAAGTTCCTTATGTCAAGACAAGTTAGACCTTTGTCACAGCCCGGAGAACAAACAGAAATGCGAAGTACAAAATTTTACTCGGTCTGGATACCTCAGAGCACATTCATACAGTAAATAAAGATTTAGACCCCACTGAAACCACAAGCAAGTTAGTAAGCCATGAGTTCAAGAAGAGGTAATCAACATTCCCATTCTTAGATACACCCTTCAGTTGTAAACAACATAATACCCTTTGTCAAATAATGGAGCAAGAACCATACTATTATATGAACTGAAAATCCATATTTTTACCTCAGGAGTTCGGAACCAATATTGTTGCTGTATCTAGAGGTGCTCTTCGGACCGAGAGACCAGAACTTTTGACTGCAATTCAAGAGCTAGAGCTTCTGACTGCAAAAAATGACCTGAAAAGATTCAAGAGTTACAGCTAAAAATGGATATACTACAATGACAGGCCCTTTTAACGATTTTATCGTTGCAAAAGCAAAACACCAGTAGTTGTAACAACGATCCTCACAGATTCTCAAATTAGAGAACAAGTTAACAGTATTGTCTTCCTTTTCAGGCAATGGCAAAAAATATTAGACAGAGATCAAACCAAGCGCAAGATGTGGTTGGAAAAAAAATACAACTTACTCATCTTTCAGTCACGTCCTAGGTACCGATGTTAACCACGTTACAGCCAATAGCTTTTGTTCCCTCCAGGTCTCTTACCAGGCTCTTCTAACACTTGACAAGGGGAAAAATCAGAAAAGGAAGTAGAAAATTATATATAACTCAAGGAGATGATGCAATCTTCAACAGAAAAATAAATTTATCTTTGAAAATTTAAACACCAGAAACCCCAATAAATACATCAAAGTCACACAATCAGATTAAGATATCTAAAATAGCATTATTAGCTACAACTAAGCTACATGTTCTTGTGTTGTAACCTATTCAGAAAAGATAATCCGCAAAGAAAGTCAAATGATAAAAAGAATGATATACCTCCTCATTCAACCCTGTGTCGAGATGCAGATAACCAGAACTTAGGTACCCCTTTGTCAGCAACTATATGACGTCTCTGTGGTCATGTCAAAAGTACAGGGAAGTACAGGGATAAGAAAATAGTGTATAACTTCAAAGTCCAGGAAAGTAGATTAAAGAAACACTACTGCATGAGGACTAAGGAGAAACGGCAGCTAAAACGTTAAGGGAATTTCAAACGGGTAAATAAGTACCTCATTATATAGAGGTTCAAAAGACAGGTGGTATTTGGCCTCAGCAGCTTCAACCTCCAGCAGCTTTTCCTTGAGCTTGAGGTTATCATTGTTTTCTTGTATTTGGCGTCAATTTCTTCAATCTCCTTCAACATCTGTTCCTCTATCCTCTAAGCTGTCCTGCTTTTCCTGCATATATATGAGATCCAAATTGAAGAGCTCATAACTTAAATCCATCAAATGGCACTACAAGCATCAGATGCTGCTTGAAATTAGCTAAGCAGCATATGAATAAAGTATAACGAAATAATAGGACAAAAAATTTCCATGGAGTATGTTTTAGCTTCATTACAAGGAATACTATAATCTAATGACAAGAAGGGACCAGGATTATATAACTCAGCAGCAAATGTTGTAAATGAGATTCAAATCGTTGAGCTCTCAAATTAAACCATGCAAGAACCTCGAGTGACAATTATAACGGAATCACTTTATGTAAGTTTCCCAGGAATAAATGCAAAAAATAGTGTTTCAACATCTCCACTGCAACAAAATGAAAGCATTATACAGCAACACGAAATCAGAATACACAACCTAACAACAAATCATCAAATTAATTCATATCACACAACAACAAATCGAACATTGCATCTGATAGTTCCTCAATTCGCTTCTTAGCTTTAATCTACAAAAAAAAAACACATACACACATACGCACATGCAAATATCAACTAAGAGATGAGAACTAATAAGTAACAAGTAGGAGACGGTGTTAACTGCAGTACCAGTGCCTGGTAACATCCTTGAGGTTGGTTGATTCACGAACCACCTGTGGCGCCGGTGTCATCTCCGACCAGTTGACAGTAAATTTGGAACTTCGTTAAATGTCTGTGCAGCATACTTAGCAGATAGGACGAATGTCAATAATATTGTAACACTTATAATGGAAAGATCTAGGTGCTGTCAACGTCAGGAAATATGTCGGTGTCATTTCTAGTAGTACGATCAGCACAGAGCATATGCATTCTTCAATCACTTTAGATGAGATGTACAAAGCCAACCACACAAAATACACTAATATAGCCAAAACAAAAAATATATATATAAAATGTTGTAGCTTTTAGAGATTTACAGAATTTATTGGGAGATCACACAATCGAGTATCTGACACCAAGTGTGTGTTCCCTGGAAGCTTTCTCCAAAAGAGCCATTAACTGTAATATGGAGTGGGAACCTTTTTAGAATGGTTATCTCTTGGGGTCAAGGTGCAGGGTAGAGATGTATAACTCAATGAAGGTTACCTATAATTTGTTTATTGTATAACCCTATATCTGCACCCTGGTTCAAGTTTATTAGAATCATAGCTTAGACTGATCCTCGTCAACACAAGGTTCTCAAAATTCACTATTATCATAACTAAAATAAACGCAATCCGGATAATCCAACAAAAACTCAACTAATATATTTTTAAGACAGGGAACAGGAAGAGTTAGTTCCTCTGGACATTAATGGGAACAGTTGAAGTGCACAACAACAACAACAAATGATATAGGAATCTCCAAGGCAAAAACGGAAGCTCCCTTCATCTTTTCTGACTGTAATATAACAAAATTTATGGGAAATTAAATCCTTTTTGAGCAACCAGCGAATTATTATATCATGTTGCCTTCATATATGACATGGCATGTTCCTTTTTATGTTTGTGCATAGCATCAAAACACCACGAGAACGAATAAATGCAAGTCTTTCACAAATGTCGCAATAACAATCCTTTGGAACTCGGTCATAAGCACCAACTCATGGGCACATTTCAAATTCAATAACTGATCTTAAAAAACAGTTTATGAAAAAGTTTTACAGGTTTTATGAAAAAGTTTTACAGGTTTTATGAAAAACACACACAAACATTTTACTATGCTTTCTTCACTTTATCTTTCCAAAACTCAAGTTATGTCCATCATTCATAGCAATAAATGTTTGTAACAATATATACGTAAATATCGTACAAGTGAAAATATATGGCCGATGTAACCAGCTGAGAAAATAAGATTTTAAAAAATTCATAATGATGACAGAAACTGTAGTTTGATAATTTTATCAGCTTGTCCCACAAACAACTTTCTTTGCTAGTATAACAAAGATGCCACCACAGAATCACAAGAGATTGATCCAATGGGTATGGCTTGAAGTTGCAAACCAAAGCTCCTAATCATTGTTGTTTTAGTTCATGAGGAGAAGTAAAAACATAGTGTCATAGTCCCTGTCCCATAATTAGAGTCTCATCTTATGGGACAAAAGTAGTAAGTAATATGGATCCATATATGTGTGTGTTTATGGAGTTAGTTATGACTGAACTATACTGAAATATGTTACAGTAATCACAACATTTTTCTTCAAAGCGCTTACATAAGTTGTTTACCAGAAGTCAAATAAAAGAATATTTTTTGATGAAACATAGAAGATCTCCAGTCATATATTAACAGAAATTGCCTTTGAGTCAGGAGAAATATTACACCTGAACTAACCAAATTGATAATCAATAGATCATTAAATTGATATTGAAAGCTTACGTGCATATGAATTTTCTTGTCCCAACCCCCAGAAAAGAGCCACTTCCCACTCTTGCTAATAGAGAACACTGCTCCATCATGAACTTTAGAGGATTTCAGAAGCCCGCTGCCATACCAAATCTAGGAGAAAAGGAAAAGAAAACCATCAGGAGAAATATTTAAAAAATTAAAATCACTATGATGAGTATGATCTCATTTCTGAATGAGCTAAAAGGACTTTCAGCATTGTGACTCCTCAAACTAAATTCCGCGAAAGTAAAATTATGGAAGAACTTATGCTTGATCTTGTTAATGAGCTGAACAATGATGATATATAGGTAATTCTTGATTTTCATACAAGATATGAAATTCCAAGTAGACTGCATAAGAACCTTACCATAACATAGCCATTCTCATGAGCCACCAAAAGCAAATTACCATCCACATCGAGAGATAGAATAGAGCTCAAGTTCCCAGGTCTGTCCTCTCCGAGTACTGCCACAGGACTGTGATCATTTAGGGACCACAATCGAACAGTGCCATCGAAGACACTACTGACCTATGACCGTGCACATCAAACTGTAGTTCTGAAGAAACAAGAATATATCAGACAATAAAAATTTTGGGACAGTTTAAATTTTGGGACGGTAGTTAAAGATTTTTTTTTTTAAACTAAAGCCACACCAAGGTGGAGGGGATTTATTGGGCACCCTAAACCCTTTAAAAGGCCAAAAGGCTCATAAAGCAAGAGTATCAAGAGTTAGTACAAGTTATTTATTACAAGCACGTGGATTTAGTACAAAAAATCAAAGTCCATCTCAATGACAAGGAGCAATTTAGTGATCGAAATTCGAAACACAACTTAGCCACTTGGATTGATTTGGACTATGATCTAAATCCTGCCGGCACACCAAAACCGGTAGTTTTTGAACCAAGTAATCTGAATGAGAAGAAGTGAGAAATCCAGGATCATGATCCACCTCCTGATAAGTATGCTTGAGTTCAAATTGATCAGTGCAGAGTACAGCCTGAAACTCCATGAGCTCCAGTGGTTTGTTCTTCCCTCAGTGAGCACATAAGAATGTAGACCTACTTCTTAAACTAGAATATTTCTACATTCTAAGCATAATCTAGACCTACTTCTTAGCCTTCCCCTTCCCCTTGCTTGTCTCAGCCTTCCCCTTCCCCTTCACCTTGCTTGCCGGCTTGTCTTGGTCTTCATTACACTTTCCAATGAGGAGCACGTCTACATATCTATCGGCACGTAACTCCTCCACTAAAAACCTTCTATCTTTCTGCCGTGCCTTCTTAGTAGTGTTAACCCACATCGTAATTAGGCGGTTAACACCTGCCTTCAGTCTTACAGTGAAAAATTCTTTACCAGGAATTTTAGTGAGTTTCAGGGCTTCAACATACTTATCAAATACTGGTTTAATTCTTGTAGCCTCCCCAATAAAAAAACACAGCTTCATGACATATACATGCTTCCTTCTTACTTCATCATTATTTAGCACAATAGGTTCCTCATGAAACTGATTTATCTGTTCGATTGCTTGCAGCATAGGATACAAGCCAACCTTAGCATGCTCTGCATAAAAACCAGTTGCGGTGTCTTCTACACTGGATTTACCACAATATGAAATCGGCACCGGATATTCTACCCAGCAACGATCACCACGGTCACCAGGCTGATTAATCACCTCAATATTTGCATCCTTTAGAACTCTCCATTTCCTTACTTCTCCCTCTGGGACTGGCTCACCTACTACTCCCCTAAGAAAGGCGTGCAAGTAGATGTTGCACCTTCTAATCAACATCGAAATTGACCTCATATAGGCATCCCCTTTGATTTTAAAAAGCACCCAAGGGTCTGAATCCCAAGGGAGACAGGTGCAACGGAGTTTATCTGTCCCCTCAGCATAAGCTCGATCGGCAGCCGTGGCTCCCGGTTTTGGTTCCGCTCGTGGGCATTCAATAACCTCAGTGTCTCCCCTGCTACATATCACTCTCAATTTTTCCAAAGCTGCTGTGCAAAGATTCTCCCAGTTAGTACCCGCATCTCCACTGAGATCGAGAAAGACTGTATTTTCTTCACGGATTTGACTGATGATAACCTTCTCCCTGTTGACCTTTGACATGGTGCAGAGCAGATCTGCCATGAGAATTATAATAAATTATAAAATCTCAAATCCAAACTAATCACAAAGCCCAATCTCAAACTAATCACAGCCCAAAAACCTACTCATTTTTACTGAAAATAAAAAGCCCTAAAACCTTCTATTTTTTTTGTAAACTAAAACCCACTAATTAATAATAACTAAAAATGCAAAATCAATCCATATCACTAATCAAATACAGTAAATAAAAACAAATATAAACCTAACTTATAAAAACAACCATTTTTATATATAAAAAAACCATTAACTCATACCTGACCGAGTGACGGAGGTGACGGACGAGTGTGAAGCCCGACGGACGAAGCCACGCCGACGCTTTCTGAAGCCGACGGAAGAAGATGGAGAGCTGAGAGGGATTTTGGGCGAGAGTGACGGAGGCGCTTGGAATGACGGACGACCGACAGACGAGTGTGAAGCGGCGACGCCGACGCCGACACCGACACCGACGCTTCTGAAACCGAGGAAGAAAATGGAGAGCTGAGGGTTTTAGCTGAGGGTTTTGGCTGAGGGGTTTTGGGACGGACAACGAAAGAGGGCTGGGATTTGGGAATTTATACTTGCCCAAACTACGTCGTTTAACTGCAAGATATGTTTACCTAGCATTGTGATGCCTCTATTTTCCCTACAATTTATCTGTTTGTTTCATGCTTCAGGATTCTTCTACTGTATTGGATTTGGATTTGGGGCTCACTGTTATTCAATGCTAACTCCTTGTATTTTTATCAAACTTATTAGTAGAGTGTGTTTTGGTGAAAAAAATTCTGTAACCTTTCATTCTGAATACACCACTCTATCAGCTATATTTTTTGACCATTTTCTTCGGCTGTCTTTGTTGTTCTTTTACATGCTCCATTACTGAAAAACTATGCCATGTTTTCTTCAAGTTTTATGTGGTTCTTACAGCTTTTCTATTATCTGTTTTATTGACAGTTGGCTTTTATGGGAATGGAGGATCTGTGCAGAAACATTGCCTGTTAAAACTGACCAGGATACTCTTAGAGGGATATAGGTATGTGAAGGCTCTATCGTTAAGTTGAACATGAGGAAATGCTGATACTCTTAGAGAGGGATATAGGTATATATATATCTTTTTTGCCATGCCTAAGTCGTAACAATAGTCCTGTTTTAAGCATGAGTTCGTAGGCTGTAACTCCGTAACTTTTGCTTACCCTCTCAATGTTAAAAATTATACAAGTTAGCAACGTACTAGTAAACATGTAAATTCTGCCAGGGATCCGTCTCCATTCGCACATCTCATTTCCCATTAACAAACCACCTATAGCATTCACCATGCTTTTTAATATAACTATAATTGCAAACTTGACTCTGTCCATGTTAGCTTATAATGTATAAGATCCGTACTGTATTGCATAAAGGTTAACATTATTCAGCATAAGAGAGGTTGGAGTCAGGTTGGTCAGGGGAGATTTATCCCGTTGAGACATGCATTTGTAGTCACACCTCATCTACTACTTGATTTATAATTTTCTCTTCTCCTATTTTTTTATTGTAATTTGGTTATGGTGAAAGGTTTATACGTACTGAGGATGATGGTTTGAATCCATCTTGGGAACTGAAGTTGGTGAAACGTTACTTATCCTTTTCAATACAGGTCCTTGTAATTTCTCAACTGATTTGAGAGTCTGGAATATATATAATTGCTTCCTGCTTTTTGTGCTTTACGATTATATGATGATATTTCTCGATGTGTTTTTCACCTGGCGCATTTTAGTTTATACATGTTTGCCGATGAAGTTCAACTAGAGGGCAGACTGCAAATATGTGAAGCATAATATTTACATGCATGAAGCCTATATATTTGGTGGAAAGGAGAATGAGACTTTATTAGGTCCTGTCTATGCTACCTTTGTGGCTTAGTCCTGCCTTATCAGTTTTACCTTTAATATACTTGGACAACCATATGGCTTTATGACTTCTTCTGCCACTTATTCTGTTTGACCTTTACCCTTCATGTCATATGTTATTACTGACATTTATTTGAGCAGCTGTGGAGTACCTTTTTGGCATTCCAAGCTAAAAATTTTATGTACCTTGTAAGAATTGAATTTGGCTTCTTGTTGATTTACTTAACTGAATAAAGATATTGCATAGCTGACATGTCACAATTCAAGAGTGGCAAGGTATGAAAATTGCTTAGCCTTTTCTCTTTCTTTTCATGTTTGTTTTGCCGTTGTGATTCAACTGGCCCACTTTGAACTTCCAAAACACACAAATGTGGTCTGTTTGGATATCATGAAAATGAACTGGACCGTGGACGTAATGCGTGGATCATATAAGATACGCCTCTGGACAAAATCTATGACTATCTTTCTTAAGTGACTATCATATAAGCCTGTAAATTTCCAAAAAGCCAATAGGGCACTATCTGTACTCACTCAAGGAGCCAAAAAAAGTGATGTAGAGTCTTGTTTTTTGCTTTCTTTGTGCTCTTCATCAATCCCCTGGATTTTCTCCACCATGCTTTCATGTTGCTTTTATATCTTTAGGCGTAGGAGATGTTATTTTTTGGGAGAGAATGGGGATTATTATTAACATGGTCTCACTGCTTCTCATTCACTCTGTAAATGTTTTCTCTATTCTTGACAAAATGGTGTTTGTTTGCAATACAATCTCTTTTATTGGTTTCTAAGATAATCATCAGCAGGTCTAAGATTTTCTTGTTCACACATTCTTCATCACTTTTGAAAGAAGAGTCTCTTTAGGTTTAAGATTATTTTCTTGCTTACCTCTTCCCCATTCTTATGACAGATTGGTTTGAGATGGAGAACTGAAAAAGAAGTTACATCTGGAAAAGGTAATTTCTAGTGTGCTCATTTTTGTTATGTTATGTTATTTTTTGTTTTTGTTTTCCTTCTTCCTCATAATTATTACTTATATTTAACTTCTTTTTTTAATTTCTCTGATTTTGATTCATTAAATGAAGTAGAATTTGAAGTGAATATTTAGGCAAGTGGATTCAATCATGTTTAAAGATTTGATTCTAGGTTGAGTCTTGGAGGCAAGCTATGCTACCCTCATTGGGTGTTTTCATTGGTATAAATGTATTTTATATTTGCACTAGCACTTTTTTTGAGGTTATTAAGAATGCAGCAATTGTAGACATGCTTCAACTGAATTGCATTTTTTGCTCTGAGTTGTGGACTTTCTTAGCTCTTTGTTACCTTGTCCTGCAGTGAGCTAGTTATTCTAGCCTCTTGTTGTAATGATTTTGATGTCGTTTTGGATTCCTCCCTGGGTTGTCAGGACAGTTTGTATGCGGCAATAAACATTTCAGTGAGAAAGAAGGCCTTGCAAGCTACGAGGCAAGTAATTGTAGATTTCACTTTTAATTTGTGGTTTTTTCCTTGTGATACTTCTGAAGTTGTATGCCATGTTTTTTACTGATACAATCACTACTGTGCATAATAAAGTTTCTGGCATTTTACATGAAATTTGAGATTACCTCAACCTATTATCTAGATTGATTTGTGTCAAAAGCATTTACAATCTTGTTTCAGACAAAGTCTAATGTAGAGTTCTGGTTTGAAGATTTACATAAAGTCATGTGCCCTAAAGATGGCCTGTAGCTGCTTTGGAGTTGTGCTTCCCGTTTACAGAAAATTGTGTGCAATGCTTGATGTTTAATTGTGTGAAATGCTTGATGTTTAATTGTGTGCATATTCATTAGGAATAGGATACTGTTTTATTTTACTTATGGAAGTTACTCAATTGTAGTTTACTTTCGAATTATGCTGTGGGGTGAGGTTTTCTCTCCATCACTAAAATAAGGTGTTTGTTCCAACATTCTGACTGTGCACCAATATGACTCGATGTTTATTGTAAATAAAACTGAATATTTGATCAACCCAGGAAATCGAATGGAGATTGAGAAACAACAAAATATAGAGTTGCACAAAGTGACTGTTGGTACTGAAACCTAGCCTGTTTAGTCCCTGAAACCATCATCTGTGTAATGTCGGTATTTAATTTTTCAAGCGAATACAAGTCAATTTCCAGTGTGTGAATCACTTGGGAACTCTATGGACTAGGGTTGTTTTATAGAGAACATATGGGAATAAATTGGTAGACAGAAAAAGTACTGAGATATAGCATGAAATTGCACGGTATTATGTTTGTCCAAAATGGAAGACAGGGACAACTTGCTGCATGAGTTTGGTGTCAATAACCTAGAAGATGCAGTTTGGAATGTAAAATTATGATGCATAAAATTTTCTATCAACATGATTAATCAAATAATGTAAGGTGTCAGCTAACAAGTGATAGATGGTCTGTTGATTTATTTCTCCTGTCTTCTTTATGAAGAATTACTAAATTGAAATGAAAGCGTCAACTTTGGATCCTTATAAATGCTTGATAACAAAAAAAGAAATATTGATTATGTAGGCAAGTGAACAAATAAATTGATCATCCAGTGTATTGATTTCATTCATGTTTGTCAATTTTTTTTTAATTCTTAAGGGTGATATTCTTTCCTTTCCACTATGATAACTAGAAAGATCAGATCGAGTTCACCTTTAAATCTCATTCGTGAATATACTATGATTGTGGGCCCCATATAACTGTATGACATTGGCTCCTATTGCAGGTGAACTTTTCTTACTTTGAAGCAGGAGAACACAAGCAGGCCTTGGTGTAATTTGTGGCTTGTGAAAGGTCAGACAATTTACCCTCCTTAGCATCCAAATCTGTTTGATTCTTCGATTTATTGTTGTGGGCTAGCATTATCGATTTCCCCTTTTACTGCCAAAGAAAGCATATATGCTCGTCATTAATTGGCAAACATATCAGGAAACAAAATCTTCCATATCAAACTGAAACAATTTGAGCTCCTTTTTTGGTTCTTTTCCCCTTTGATTTGTGTGGGTATTCTTTCATCCAACTAAAAATTTGCTAGTCTCTGAGTTCCAAATATATGCTATTGTTTTAAAGAAATTCATAAGACAAACCAATGCTAACTAATGTTCCAGAGTATTGCTTTCTTTCGAGGAAGCAACAGGTATAAAATGGACAGTGTCACAATGATGACTAGAAAGGTTGTCAGGACTCAATTATCCACACCATAGAGATTTTGTTGCCTACCATTGTTATGAAGATTTCATAGCCTATCAATGTTTTCACTGTATATTTTGTTTTATGTTGAAATAGTTGTGCAGAGAAACTTCATTACAAGAATCGCAAGGAAAAGCACCAAAAACAGCAGGACAGTGTGAAGAAACAGAGAAAAAGGTGCGCATGACAAGCAATCTGCCTCTTTTGTAAGACATATTTACACTGTATGGTGTATAGTGTATGTCTGTTAAGTCTTTTAATGTATGATAATGAGTCATCTCCTGTCTATAGGGTGAGATTAGAAAGTGATGATGATTCCGATGCAGAATATATCCGAAGTAAGAATCAGAGAAAAGGTTTGCAGCTTTATCAATTATATTACAGAGCTTAAATGCGGATTGGGTCCATTTGTTTGGATATCGCTTGTGATAATGCGGATTAGTAGAAATCCAAGTCAAAGTTGTTTAAATGATTACTGTTGGCGCCTCCGTACACAATAATCTCATGTCCAATACCAACTTGGTAGACCATTATCT
>JAAGWI010081876.1:0-16353 GCA_012274505.1 Galium porrigens var. tenue
ATTCAGACTTTTTCTTTTTAAAAAAATTTCAGACTTTTATTTTTGTTAAAAATTTCATACTTAGATCAATATTTAGTTTTCCATTTTTACTAAATTATGAAATAAATTTTATAAACTTTATTTCTTTGGATGTGTTTTGTTATTAAACTTATTGCAATATTTATATTTTTATTTTATAAAATAAATGTCATAACATCAATTTCGTGTTAATATAAATGAATTAATATCATATTTATATTTTTCTATTTATGTAATAATATTAAATTTATTTAAAATAAATGTTAATTGTAGATTTAATAAATAGGAAAGAGAAAATGAAGTAGGGTAGAGTGGGAAGTAGAGAATGTGGGAAGTGTTATTGTAGAGGGAATAGTAGAGTGGATAATGAGAAGTGATGATGTGGAAGAGAGAAATATATTAATTTAATAGGAAAAGTGGGAAGTAAGTGAGAAGTGGGGGAAGTCCACTACCCTTGCTCTAAGAATTCACCTAAACTTTTCTCCGCAATAGGATCAAATTTATGTTTTAGATATTTTTTGTAATCATTACATCAATTTCAACCGTTTTTCTATTTTAGAGAATATAATATTTATTAATATTAATAACTATTTTAAATATTTATAAATATATAAATTTAAATATTGTCATATGTGATCTCATTTAATGCATACTTTTATACTATATATTTTATAATTTTTTTGTTATACATAATTTTAAATATTCTAATTTTAAAATCAAGTTTGGTGAAAAAATTGCATGATAAACATTTACACCAATTTTTTTCTATCTACAAAGTTTCTCTATCTCTCTACAAATATAGGGGAATGAAGCATTCTCTTTCATCCAATCTCTATTATAGAGAATGTGTTTAGGGAATCTTGGACCAAAACAATACTCAAAATCCCTATAATTCATGAAAATCCTCATTATAGAGATTCTCTTGAACTTGTTCTAACCTGAATAGCCAACATGTATGACACGACATGACATGAACCTAAATGGTGATTGGAATAGTATATCTGTTTGATGACTTCAAATTCAAAATTACCCGATTCGATTCAAACCCGAAATAAAGTGTCATATCCGATAAGGACCCATACCTGAACAAGACTCATACTCGAAACTAAAATTGACCCAAAATTTGTTCCCAAATAGTACCTGATCTACCTGAAATTCAAAGATAGTTAAATAATCTAAGTTATACATGAAAAGGGATTAGTTTTTATAAATAATAAGTACTCTTATTGTCTAGTTTAACTTTCACATTTTGACTTTTTATAGTTGACTTACGAAATGTTTAACCATTAATATCTACGATTACTCATAATAAAAAGAATGAGTTTTCAGAAAATCAAATTTCCCTAATCTTTGAACTTTAGAGGATGAAGTTGCAGTTTACCCGATTGAAATTCAAATCGGTTGGGTCTCACCCATACCCTAGCGAAGTGACCTACTTGCCTAGTCTACCTTTAGGTTTCTTGGTTGTTTTATTGACAAATGAAACTTTCTTGAATTTGAATCAAAAGCGTATATATGGATCTATTTGGTGGATCTATACTTATAAGCTAGCTCATAAGCACATTTGAAGTGGGTTAGACCAACTTCTACTTTTGGGCAAAAAAATAAATTTTACTTTTCCAATAAACTACTTTTTGACAATAGCATCTACTTCTACAATAGCTTCTACTATTCCTATGAATGGGTATTAATTTTGTTATTGAATAAATGTGAAATTCTCCATACTTTAACTTTTATATTCTCTGATTTGATTCGTTCTTTATAGCAGATTGATTTTTTGTTCTCGATCTTTATAACATGTCAATATACTGTTCTCGATTTGTAACATATTGTGTTTTTGTTTTGATTATTGTTATTTAGATGATTGGTTTCATGTTTTCAAGGTGTTTACGGTTTGGATTAGGGATTTACAATTTGGATAACACATTAATAACGTGTTTGTGGTGTAGATCCCTGATTAAGAAAATAAATTATGATTAAAATGAGTATCCTTTATTAAACGGTTCATAATTTTCACTTGTGCTAGCTGATATTCCTAAAGACAATATTACAATTTTTATAGGACAACTAGTTTGATTGACACGTTTGGCTAATTCTTTTTTGATACGATGTTTGGATTGGATTTTAATTCCACTATTAATGTTTAGGTTGATGGCTCAGAATGGGTAGAAAAAAAACTCTGAGCATGCAGAACAGAACAGAGCTTCAAATCATCATCATAAGAGGCCAGAACTCTATCATGACCACATGATATGAATATCAGGGAGACCAACAGCTTTCCTTTCAAAAAAATTCAACAGCGCTTCCGTATTCACAACAGTAGTATTTGTTTCTGAGCATTAGGAAAGCAAATTCCATGGAGTTTGAGTTGCATGTCAAAGAGTTTACAGACTCAATATTTTAAAGTAGTTAAGTTAGTGAAGTGAAAATGATAGCATTCATCTTGCTTGAGACAGTTGAATAGCTTGTTGATCATGTGTTGATTCATCACCCCAGAGAAAGTGGTGAGACATGAGCGAAAATTCTTCGCTTCTGAGTTGTTCTACCTTCTCCCAGTCAGCCCATCTTGCAGATAATCCCACACCTTCCAGCATCTTCACCACTTCTGCCATCGTGGGACGATCTTCTGGACCACTCTGTGTGCAAAGCAATGCAACCTGGAGAATAGTTTCGACGTCTTTCGAGTCAAAACTCTTCAGTTTATGGTCCACAATGTCCTCAATCCTTTTCTCTCTCAGCAACTTCTTGATCTGCATTTTAACATCACATTCAGAAAAGCAGGCGAAAAAAATGTGAAATGATATGAATGAGACATAAGTAAACTCACATGATCCAGCAGCAGAACATCCTCCTCTTCTTCAAGCCTTGAGAAATCGATTGCTCTTTGACCCGACACGAGTTCCAGGAGAGTAATCCCATATCCAAACACATCTGTCTTCTCTGAGGACTTTCCAGTGGACAGATACTCAGGAGCAATGTGTCCCATGGTTCCGCGAACTTGAGTCGTGATATGTGTCAGTTTGGTGTCTACTAACTTTGCAAGGCCAAAATCTCCAAGAACAGCTTCAAAATCATCATCAAGAAGGATGTTTGCAGCCTTGAGATCGCGGTGTATTATTTTGGGATTGCAATGCTCATGCAGGTACTCCAGGCCTTGAGCAGTTCCAAAAGCGATTCGCTTTCGTGTAGGCCAGTCTAGGCCTTTTTCTCCAGGTTTCAGATCTATCAATTCATGAGCCATGAAAAACAAGTGTCATCTCTTGAAATGGAATGAATGAAAAATGAAGGCATGGAGAGTAGGAGATTTTACCCCTTAAGCGATATGCAACGCTGAGGTTTTGCATGAATGGATAAACAAGTATCCTCTCAGATGAGGTGGTGCAGAATCCGATCAATCGAAGAAGATTCTTGTGAACTGCAACACTTATCAAATGAACTTCCCTTAGGAACGCGGCTTCCCCACCGGGGCTGTTATAATCGCTGAGGCGCTTCACAGCAATCTTCGTGTTATCAGACAGGAAACCTTTGTATACTTTCCCAAAACCACCTTGTCCAATCACATTGTTCTCACTGAAGTTGTCCGTTGCAATCTGGATTTCACGCCAAGAAAATCTCTGCAGTTGGCCAAATGAAATCTTGCTGTCATCTTCACCTGAAGAGTCCATGCCTCTGAGTTATATAGCATCTGAATATATTAAATGAAAACATGCGAAAATATTAATAAAATGTTACCTTCCACATCGACGAATATGTCTTGTTTGCGATTCTGTATTTTATGCAACCAGTGAAGAAGAGCACCGCCAACCACCAGAAGAATGAACATACCACAGGTCACACCAGTAATAATAACCTCAACTCTCCTCTTCTTGTTGGAAACTGTAGAATTCAGAAGCTCAAACTTTTGATTAGTTAAGAGGACTAATTTGAAAAAATATGTAATGCAAAAGCCTGCGGTTACCTGCAGCAAAAGAAGTTGAGACACAAGGATGCTGGAAAGCTGTGCCACAGGTAAGGTGTGTTTCCGAGAAACTGAACATGATGCATTTCAACATTGGAAGAAGTAAGTGACAGCAACAAGAAATCATTCAAAAGAAGAAGAAGATATATTCTCCGACTTACTTGAATGTTGGTAGAGAAAACAGCTGCATTGGAACGCTTCCGGTCAGATCATCGTTTGAGGAGAGGTCCCTAAAGCCCCATAGGCTCTGGTGAATAGTGACTTGGAAAAATAATTTTGATGGATGGAGAAGGAGAAGAAACATAAATGGTTTCTTACAGTTGCATTAAGGTAGTGATACCAGCAAGTGAATCGGGGACAGTTCCAGCTAAGCGATTCTCCCTTAGTACCCTGATGCCAAGATGAGAAACTATGCTCAGTTAAGGAAGATGTATATAACACAAGTATGGACGATTATGTTCGCAACTTACAAATGCTTGAGGTTTGTGAGACTGCCCCAAGAAGTCGGTAATGAACCAGTAAATTTGTTTTGAGCAAGATTAAGATTTTGCAAGCTCAACATATTGCCAATGTAATCAGGCAAGTCGCCTGATAGATTATTGTCATGTAAATCCCTGCACCATCAAGAGGCACACAGGCTGTGCTCAAGAACTGAGGAACTTATAGAAAAGAAACAAAGTAAAGGTTATAGTAGTAGCTAAGATGCACAAAAACTTACAAGCTAGTCAGAAACTTCAATTTGGTTATTGATGGAGAAAGTGTTCCTGATAACCCAAAAGAAGCTAGACTACTGGAAATGGTCACATTGAAAAAAATACAAATCATATGTTTAATAAGAAAGTGTCTGTAAAAGAGAAGAGGTTGCTATCTTTTCAAGGAAAAAACTTACAGCGACACGACATTTCCATTAACACATGTAACGTTAGACCAACTGAAACAAGGGCTGACAAAATGACTGTTCCATTTAAGTCTGTGAGAGGTGTCATCCAGAGCTGTTAGGAGCTCCATCAAAGCTTCCCCTGGGAAAATATGGTTAATTGACATTGCATAGCGCCATTCGACAAGTAGAATTCATTGAAGATGACAAACTGTAGATGTACCTTCAACATCAGGCTTATTGGATGAATAGCTTCTGCTAGAGAAAAGTAGAAGAATCATCGCACACGACAACAGCTGCCAGCGAATACATCGAAGCCAAGAGGCGCTACTCATGTATTCTCTACTAACTTCCATTGGAGACAGCAATAATCCTTTAAGCCTCTGAAGAAAATCTATTCAAAAAGAAAGAATCAAGCAGAAAACAACTGTCATAATGTTCAAAGATAGCTAAGAAGACAATAGAATAAACAATTTTATAAACATCATATATTCGTCTAACTTCTTATTTGTTTTTGATGTAGAATGGAAGCTAAATTTGTGATCTCAGCTTCCACATGACACAGACTAAAAATCATTTACAAGAGAAAATCGTCGCGAAAATGATCATCATACTAGGAGATAATCAAACACCTCAAGTCCTCCTGATCATCATCATACTACGTAGAACAGATGATCTGAAGGTAAAGTTTTAAGGGGAGAATTTTCAAAAGGAGAACCTTAAATAAACATCGGAACGCAATCATTTCTTCACTTTGGTATTCAGTTCATAAAGTCAGTAACACTTATGACTCTGAACACAAACGGGTACAGAAAAAGATTCAACATATGCTTATATTATGAATAAATCCCAGCTTTGAGGGACAAGAAGTGAAGATTTATTAAGTGCAGATAAATAAATAATCTTCTTCAAGAAAAGCCAAAAGCTGAGGCTACGTAAAAACTGGAGTGTGATTAAATTAAGGAAGAAAACAAACCTGAATGAGGCAGAATGGCTGATCAGGATGAGGAATGAGGATTAAGTAATCCCATATTATTATCAGGTTCAGCATGATCATGGTGGATATGGGTGATGGGACCTGCATGCAAATATTAGTGCCTCGGGATGGGACCCACCTCTTTATACTCCCTTTGGTTCTTTAACATTGACTCACCTGCCAATATAGGAATGGTCGTTAAATTTGTGCTTTTTATAAATGATAATATTCTTTCAATTACAATTACACATTCTAATTTTTTTCATTTTCAACGTATTTTCTACCACACATCATTCTCTCTTGGTGCCAAAAAAAAAAAAGAGCCAATGTTAAAAAAACGGATAAAGTATACATGGGAGTTAAAGGAATATCACCAGCATCGGCAAAGCTTGGCTTCCACTCCTTTACTGGATGTCTAATTCGGATGCTTAGCACCCGAATAATTATCTTTACTAGTACCATTATATTTATATTCCATTTGATCCTTTTTGTTTGAAAGATGGGGGAAAAAGTTTATCCTTGTCAAATAGAAAAAATTTAAACTGTACAAAGTATTGGGTGAAATCATCTTACCATAATTTTATGTTAGAATAGTTTCTCATATGTTTATTATTATGATAGTAAGATTTGTTTGCCTTTCTAACTCAATTTGATCATTTATAATAATTAAAAATTTTTAAAAATAGTAAAAGAAGGAATTACAATAAAATATAACTATTGACACAAACACTTTGCTTCAAAAAAAAATAAAAAATGACACAAACACTTGAACTAGCTATATAGAAATATTTACAACAATTAAATGAAGGTTTTATTAAAATAAATAATTAAAAGTAACATAATAAGAGTCTAATAAAACAAACACATAAAGTAACCTCATGAAAATGTGAAGTAAAAAAATAATCTTATCATAAGGTTATGATATGCCGGTATCATAGAATAGATACCTTCTCTTTAAACCGGTTCTAACCAACGAATTGCCCTTTGATTTTATTTTTTGAAAACATCAATCTTCATTCTCAATAATCCGATTGGTGTTCAATTTTTGTCAAGTGCAAGCTAGGACTTGTATTTTCCTGACTAGTTGTCTGATATCTAATGGGATGTTCGGATAGCGTTGGATATAGCGCATTTCATTGGTGTTGATAACAGTAATTGGTCATTTGCACGGATACGCATAGCGCTATGTGCAGTGTAGGATAAAATTGTGTTATATGCAACACAATCTAATCTCAAACCATTTCATTAGTCATTCCCTTCACGAGGGTAGTGACCAAGACCCGAAATCCAGGCCTAATCTACCTTTGAAAAGATAGATATAGTTGTTTAACAAAGTCTTGCGTGAGACCGTCTAATCATAAGTTTATTGTGAGATCGTGGATAATTCATGAGTTTATTTGATTATTTTATGTTTGTTATTCTTAATTTGTTGGTTTTTTTCAAATTTTTAAAATTACTAATGATATAAATACATGAACTAACCAAATAAATGTAGGGTATCAAAAATACCAAATATGACGAAAAACAGAACTTTTCCAGAACCCGGAACCAAAATTCTATCTCAAAACTACATAACCAAGGCAAATACTGATGCAATGAAGTACAATGGTCACCAAGGCAAATAAGAGATGGATGAGCCCAGGCTATGGCCAAGGCAATTTTAAGCCATAGTAAACGGTACTGTAAGCTAGTTATCTCAAATGCATTAGGAATATGATTGTGTTACGAACAGATCTACTGCATAAATTAACACTGCAAAAGGTTTTTGAAATATATTTCTTTAATCCCTCAAGACAGCCAGTTTCAACAAAACTCAGACGCCGGATAGCAACTTTTAAGTTTGAATTGGATAGCATATATTTATCTGGTTCCGAAACTCCTTGCTAAATATATCATATGTAGCAATGAAATTTAAAGTTTGCTATCAACCTAATCGAAATAAATTAAGCATACATGACCACAGGTTCTTCTTCCCATCTAGAGTAGGGAGAAGGTAACAAGCTCTTGGATTTGCCAAAAGTATCAACCAAATCACCTGGTAATTCTCCAACAGGTGCATCCAACACATAATCTGGAATTTCATCTATTGTCTCTTCCAGAAGGGACTTCACAGTCTGTAAAATACAAGTATCCATGTCAATTATACTAACTTGAAGATGCAATTGAAACAATTAACTAGCTCGGTACAAACTTAGATATGGATGGAAAAGTGCACTTAAGAAACTGTCTTCAGTTCATCATGTGAAGGCTGGCTTCGTTCCAAAAGTAAACTTAGCATCTCTAGGACACAATTATACTAACTTGAAGATGCAATTGAAACAATTAACTAGCTCGTATATCGGTACAAACTTAGATATGGATGGGAAAAGTGCGCTTAAGAAACTATAAGCAAGTTCATCATGTGAAGGCTGGCTTCGTTCCAAAAGTAAACTTAGCATCTCTAGGACACAATTTGATGTCAATTATACTAACTTGAAGATGCAATTGAAACAATTAACTTTAGATATGGATGGAAAAGTGCATTTAAGGAACTGTCTTCAGTTCATCATGAGAAGGCTGGCTTCGTTCCAAAAGTAAACTTAGCATCTCTAAGACACAATTTGATGTCCTTAGGACTTTCAATATCATCGTGAGAATGACCTTCAAAAGGTACTTAAAGCAATTTGTTTACCTTTATGCATAATAGCCAACAATAATGTATTGCTAATAGTAAATTCCATCTTAAATTTCTCTTTGATTCCTTCCACATTCAACATGTTGCACAGTGGCAAAAAATTATAAGACGGATACATAAAAATCCATGACAGCCCACCATATCTGGTATTCTCTTGGAAAAATATATTGACAAAACAAGGTAAAAGAACATACTGAGAAAGTAATGTCAATGCAACACATGCTTCCAGCCATAAGTACTACTTTTAACAAACACGGAAGTTTTTTTGTATACTTTTAATCTGTAATATCACTCTAAACTTTAACAGCCAGCCATAGTTGAACTTACATAAAAGCTTCTGTTCCGTCCTATATGATAAGAAATCCACTTTGCTTAAATGCAACTTTTTATAAATAGAGAGATACAATACCAAACAATCTGGTGGATGCCATTTACTTATTTCTATACCTAGATAAATAAGGGTAAACAAGATAATATGAAATCAAATTAGACTCTTTTGGACTAAAATTCTGTTTATGGAACTAAGTATAATAAATCCTCTCAAATGATAATAAGAATGACAAACAGAAGAATATAATACTCCTGAATATACTTACTGTGCAGTGATGTAGTGCAGAATCAACTCTGCGTTTCCATCGCGTGCCTCGTGGTGCAGAATGAAACAGACTGAACAAAGGCTGCAGTAGAAAGAGTATCGCAGTGAGACCAAAACATCAAGTTATAGGATAGATACCTTAATGAGAAAAATGGGTGCAAAACTCATGTATCCAGAAAAGGATAAAATGTTGTATTTTGCTCAAAAAGAAACTTTTCTAGGATCGAGGGAGTATAAAACAAAAGTGACATTTGAAGTTTTAAATTTTCTTCATCAAGTGCATTGCTATCAAATGGAATGGGCAGCCACGGTAAATGGTGACTTTACTTCATGAACCAAAAAAACAGAACAAGATGCCTATGGTTAGAGCATATCACCTCATCTAACTAAGTTCTACTCCGACAGACTTATAAACTTATTGTGACAGCATGGGCCAGAGTCCAGAGAGAGATAGGTAACTTCAAATAGCGCAGAGTGGCTATGAAATCTAGAGTTGAACAGATTTACGGTGTAATATGTCTCTCTTCCTTACTAGAATCCAAATGAATTTTAAGGAACTCTTGTATTAAAATTTTATGGTACTAATTAATTAACCTGAAAGCACAGGTAAGATGGAATTGGATGAACAAAATAAAACAAGAGATACAACCATTGATTCATCCTTGTTGGATTAATTTTGAATTGCCTTATTAAGAAAGACCCTAAACCTGATTCCAATAAGAGCGTAATGAAAGCTTAAACTTCAGCTTGTCAGCTAGTTTAGCAGAAGTAATCAAATCCAGGAAATTAAAAACTTGGATTGATTTTGAACAAGGATCTTGGCTTATACAAGGCAGAACACAAGCATATTTCCAATGCGAAACTAACGAACATGATAGTTAAGAACTTTAGGTTGTCAGTTGGTTTTGCAGCAGTAATCAAATCCAAGACATGAAAAACTGCATTCAGCTTAGGTGCATCCATATCAAAAACTTGCAAGAAAAGAATGGAGATAGTACAATGAACACAGTTAAATAGCGCCTAAGAATACCCAGGAGAACAATTACAATAGCCGGGAAAATATAACATTTATTCATGTTAATGGGTAGAAAAAATCATTCAGGGTTGAATACCATTAAATTTCATCCACAAAACATCCTTCAATGCTACAGCTTAATAAGCCTAGACCTTTCGTCACAATATCCTTTTGTCTGGAATTTCATAAATCATTTCAAAAAGGTCCGTGGCCTCATTTGACTCTCCTAGCAAACTTTTCACGATATCATTTGGTTTAGTTCTCCACTCATCAACTACTAACCTTTTTAGATTGCACTTAATATCTAGTCACACAAATAGTAACCATGCTAGTGCACCCAACTTAGACATTATTTCAAAAGATGGAAAAACTGGTTTTTATGATTCAACCGTCACGTAAACATAGAAAAATACACATTTGGATAGTTATATCCATGTTTTTGGGATAAACAACCAGAAATACTCTAGAAAACACCAGGTTAATAAGCATTCATAGTGTTGACAAATTTTCTTGCAGTAACAATCCGAGCTCACGTCGAAGAAATGTAATACATCGCTGAACTCAGAATGTATGACAGTCATACCTTACAAACATCGCGAAGAGATGGCCTGTTGCCATATTTTCTAACCACGGAATCACCATACACTTGGTACTGCTCAAGAACCTAGGGGAAAAAGTGGGGTCAGATGAATGAGGGCTAGAGCCATTAGCCATGCAAATTTATAGTAAAGTAACTGCAGAACCTGACGCCTGTTTAAACTACTGCAGGGATCACCATATACTGCACTGTCCACTACTCCCAAAGTTTGCCATGGACTGCATAAGCAAACATTGGTTCAGCAAACAGGACAGTTGGACAAAGTAAAAACATGGGAGGTGGTGCGCGTCTGCCAGATAAAGAAATCTAAGACATAATTTCCTATACTTTGAAACAATGAGATACATCAATGAAATACATTCTTAATATTCATGGGCTTCATGCGTTTTAATAAGATGCAAAATAATATAAGCACATCATAAACCTCCCTCAGAGAACTTAACTAACAAACATGCAATGCTGGGAGCTTTTGGGAACGGAAAGATCAATGAGCTAAAATAACCACATGTAGATACCATACTTTAAAATTCTTCCTCCTGACTGGCCAGTAACAATGTTCTAACAAACACACTAAAAGGGTTATAAAGATGTAGGCCAGCATTGCTCCAGGAAAATAGGTTCCAGGCCAGATTACCATCTAACTACCCCTTATAATGATAGCTAGGGGGAATAAGATAAGAGTTTTTCCTAGTAGCACAATTCTACAACCTGAAATGCCATATGTAGCAAACCCACTATATTCATGAGTAAAAGTCTCTCAAAAAATTTTTAGTGTCACTTGTGTTCGACAATGTTATATCTGGGCATTGGAACCCAGTCATTTTGGAATTGGCCATTATCACACCAAAACAAACCTTCATGCCCGCACTTGCCTTTGATTTCTAAATCATGTTGTCCATTAGCAGACAAAAATTCCCATCATCAATTTATCATCATCCTCGCTCTAGAGTGCCATTCCCAAAAGATTCAACATTGACATAAAAATACAGCACAATTGTGATTAGAGAAGGATTTGATATAGTCCTTTAACTTGTGAGAAGTATGATTGAACAAAAATACCCCAATGCCAAATTTTTGGTTGGAAATAGTACGTACTAACCCTTGAGACTTCAATACCCATGTGGTTGACTCATGCGTGACTACTTTGACTCTCCTTGACTCACCAGCGAATGAATTTTCTTTCTCCAATCAAATGGACCATTGCACCCATCTTAAACTAGTTTTAGACCTAATTCCTTATAAGTAACGATAAAATATATTTTTTTAACACTTTTCATGCAAATTCAAACAGAGCCTGTTTCCACAATATAGGACTACATAATACAAAATATACATGCCATCCTAAAGACTACCCTTTTTCTAAAATGAGCAGATGACTGTAGCATGCTAACAGTCTTATTTTTCATTAATTAAACAAACTTTACGAGTTCAATCATTATGAAAGTAGACACTCAAACATCAATGTAAGGGCATTCAATATTCTTAATCCACATCAAGAATCATATTCCATACTTGTTATAGGCTGCACGTCCAAGCATTACTCCATGAGCACCTTCTGCTATTGCTGCATTCACCTAAGTAAAAGTTGAATGAGCAGAGTAGTATTAAATTTTCTTTAAAGCATGGGCAAGGATGAATCTGACAATGGGAAAACAAAACAAAAAAAAATAATAATAAAACAAATAAACTTCCATTTCTGTCATTTGTTGAGTGACGGGATTTGTTGGAACTAAGTAAAGCCAGGTACGGCCATTCCATGTAAGCTGACCTAACATGCTAGGAAACAAGATAAAGATTTTCCGCTTAGTGCTAATTATAGACCAATTGCTTCTTGTCCTTTCCACATGAACTGCAAAATTTTAAGCAATTGCCATGTTGCTGGGTGGAGAAATATATAGGTTTTCAATGAAGCTGTTTGGACTGCCTAAATGACTGAAATTAACTATAGATCTAAAAGAAAACTTATCATCTATGAGGCATAAACAAAAAATTTCATTTCTCCAAATAGGGTTCACAAATGTCTATCTATCTCTTCTTGAAAGACGGTAACCCTTGTAGCCTAAATTTACAATAACATATATTCCTATAACAGAGCCTGAATCACTATCACATACATCCAACAAAATTCACATTTCCAATCAAACAATCTTCATGCAAAACTAAAACTTACCTCGGGAATAGTATTTATGCCTCCATTGATAGTAAATTGTAGATCAGGAAAATCGCGCAACAAAGCATAGTAATACTCGTATCTGTGGGACCAACATCAGCATAGCGTGAATCACAAGACTGAAAGTACAATAATAACAAACTTTTACACAAAGAAAAAACCACACAATAATACATGTTAACTGAATGAACTAGTAATACTTTTCAAATACATACTTCAGCGGAGGAATTTTTCTATTTTCAGCAGGGCTAATTCCATTCAGCAATGCTTTTCGGGAATGTATGACAAAATGCCTGGTAGGTGACTGTGCAGAAACCTTGTATATAAAATCACCTGAAAATGCAAGATGAAGTCAGAGAAACCCTATAACTAAAGATTTGGTAAGGTCAGTGTGAAAATATAAGCTTAACTAACATTAAAAAAGGTGAAACAGCTGCATTAAGGAGTTATTTCTAAAGAAGTTAAACACCAAACCCCTAACAGGAAAAGTGGGATTCTTATATTTGTACAATTGGTATATTGAACTTCCAAAGAGCAGTTTTAAAAACTGAAAAACTCTCATATCAAATAATTAGTCCAAAAATGAATCAAAGATGTCTCAGGTTGCTCCTCCAAAGCAACAGAACCACCACCCAAATTCCTTTACACATACCTTCACTTGAAAAAAGTATACAGACACATTGGAAGTGTTAAACAAACAAACTTGTTTGATGTCCAATTCAATTCCCTTTAAATATCTTGACAGTCTTTTGCATAGTATCTTTTCTTTTAGTCTTCTGTAAAGTTTTAACTAGATCGATTGTTTAGCAATAGCTTTTTGCACTCAGTAGATGATGCAAAAATTTTACCATTGAAATGAACTATGCAAAAGGTTGAAGGACAAATAAATATCATCTCGCTTCAGTGGTTTCTGTTAAAAAGATGAATAGCCTGTTGTCTGATTACCCATAAAGTTTATCAGTACAACAGTTACTGCTTGAAACAAAACTTTAAGTATGCAACATGCAGAATGCAAACTCTCAGAAAAAGCTTTCTAAGGCAGTCTTTTAGAGAACTCCTTTAGTTTACACTAATTCTGTGCCAGTAATTTGGTATAAAAAGCCTTTTCTTTTCCTTGTCATGAGTCAATTGTTTTGTATTTTTCTACCAAGAGTTATTGTGAAAAAGACTTACAAAGTTCATTGTATGAGTCATGGTTATCAACACCTATCCGGCACTTAACACTCACAGGAACATCTGTATTTGCAGCAATTACTGACATGGCCTGGGCAACAAGCTTCCCTTGTAAAAGAAAATGTGTCAAATTTCAGTGCCTATTTACATGTAAACCTAAGTCAAATGCAATCATGAATTGTTCAAACCTTTGGATCCAGCATAAGGCTTACTCCAAAACAGCCATGTCCAGCAACTCTTGGACTGGGACATCCACAACTGTTAAAAAATGTCTTTAGTTCATGGATTAAGATATCAGGAGATATTAGAATTTGGTAAATAGGTGAAATGAACAAACTTGAAATTGATTTCATCATATCCATAGGGATGAGCAAGCTGGGTCGCTTTTCCAATGTTTTCCAAATTACTTCCTCCAATTTGAAGAACAATTGGATGTTGGTCTGGACCATACGCCAAAAACCTATCCTGAAAAAGGTACCCCAAGAATTTCGTGTAAATCTTACATTCAACAAAAGTTAAGACACTAAAAATTTCTTAGCAACTGAGACAAATATTACACATTCATAGCAGAAATAGAGCAAAAGACAAATAGATTAGGCGATTGTGCCTTATGACATACGATTGTTAATAATTGACATCCGTGCCCCCTTCAGCAGATTATCATAAGTGCATGATAAAATGGAAATAATCCAAGTACAATTCATTCTTCAAGCAACAAAACTTAGTACATCGAAGAGGAATTGAAAAGATTTATATCCCCTCCAAATTTGAAACGATAATTTCAAAAGGAGCACAATAATATTTTCAAAAGGATTACCAAGTCTCCTTTTTGATGAACAATAGTCTCTGCTGCAATCATTTCCGTATACAACCATGCTCGTTTTGAGATAATTCTTGCCAAAGTCCTGTAATTGTTATCTGTCCATTCCATCATTGGTGCCACACTGAGACAGAACAGAACCACTTTTAGGCTAGACATACTTTGTAAATGGGAAACTCAAAATAAACTTGTAGCGAGGCTCAATATGCTTATCAAAATTCAATAACAGCACCTGAACCAAGGGGGGCTATAGCGCAGGGAAACCATTGTAGATTTTGTACAGAATTGGATCCTTTGACAGTACTTCTGTATCTTAGATTTTCTTAAATTTCCAGTTGACAAAAATCTTCTGTGGTTTTCCAAGACATGAGAAAAAGGATTTAAGGAAAAAATTAGTGCATGCCCAGAATACTTCATCATTGAACCAAAACCTCCACTTTGATGCACCTATGGTTGAACAAAAATCACATCACCAGCAAGCATATATTAAGGAGCATGTAACAAATTGAAGGAATATATTCACCAGGAAAAAATTTTAAACCAAGCAAAGCATCGCATCATAAACATTTGCGACTGCAACCTAAGATAATGCTAGAAGGGGAATCATCATCATCCCTAAACTAGAAGGGGAATACATTAGTTTTCAGCCGAAAAGGCTAGTGCTACGCGCAAAAGGTAAGTCCTAAAATTTAAAATACGTGTTATTTGAGAACATCCATAGTAACCTAGATCAAGCTCAACTTGTAACATTTAACCTAATATAAGGTAGCAAACAACCTTGTTAGTGTTATAGTCGATTTTGAAAGAGAACATCCCTCAGCAAACAGAACACCAAGGTGAAATCAAATAAAAGAGTAATATGTTGAATCCCACAAAATCCTAGAATGTTGGAACATTTATAATTTCACCCTCAGAGACATTATCAAACACAAAGCGTGCATCAGTTCACCAAACATAATAATTCCAACAGAAGAAGAAAACACAAAGAGACTGAGAACTAACATGAGAAGCAGATGCTTAGACGGCAGCGTAAATCTTAATTTTCAAGAATCCCCTCCCCAGTTTAAGGCTAAAAGGCACTTGGACTTGTTTGCTTGGAGATAGACCGGGGGCGGGACACACTGAGTCTGGCTCGGTACACGATCTTATATTCGATTTGTTGCTCAAAAAATTGAGGTTGGCGTTTTTCTTTGGCAGAAGTTAAATTGAGGACTAAACGAATTTACCTTTTGAGTTTTGAGAATTTAACTTTCCAAAAATTAATGAAACTACTACTACAATATATCTTAATTTAAATGTAGTATAATAATAAGAAGAGGTGGTCTCTGAGGAGACCGTCTATATATATAGACCAGGGACTATAATAGAGTAGGGAGGGAAGGAGGTCCTTATTTGCAATTTTGGTAAAAAAGTTACTGTTCACGGTTACTGTTCACGGTTACTGTTCACGGTTACTGTTCACGGTTACTGTTCACGGTA
>JAAGWI010082770.1:261-19533 GCA_012274505.1 Galium porrigens var. tenue
CACCGGACACTATCTATTGTAGCGTCGGAAAGCAGGAGAGCAACCTGAGCATTCGAGGGCAGGGGCGCGAACATCCGTCTCACTAGCTCCTCCGCAACTTTGTCGGGCGCCGGAGTTGGAATGCTTCGTAGCGCAGGAATCTTAGACTTACAAATCATTAGATCCAGCGGCTTTAGAGGTTCGTACTTGTATGCCCTACTTCTCCTCCGCTGCACGGGTACTAGATCCGAGGATGAAGGAGCTAGAGGGTGTTATACAGCCGGATCGGGCATCGGAGACTCACGCGGCTCCGGTGGGAGAACGCCGCCTCCCCCATGAAGGCTGGTGGAAGCATCTCCCCCTGCTCATCGAAGGAGTCAGACGCATACTCCTCACCTTGGGAGGAGGCATACTCTTCGTGCAGGTGACCCAGTCTCTCCCCCATGTCTAAATTTTGGGAATCCTGGCTATAATCAGAGGCGTCCATGTGTCAGGATGGGGGGATGGGGGGATCGTACACCAAAGGACTCAAACGCGAGACGGAAGGATTCAAACTCTTAAGGCGGAAAGAGCGTTGTGTCAAAGCGATATTAGCGTTGGAAAGATTTGCTAAAAAGGTGAATAGTGAGTCACCTCAGGCAATTTATAAAGGAGTATGGCAGGGGAAACGACCACCGATATAACAATAACTGCCCTCAAAAGGCAAAAAAGTGAAACAGCGCATGTGGGGAAACATGAAAGTAATCATGGCGAGGGACCCACAGAGGCGCGCACGTGCCATCACGCGAGTCTACTCAAAGGGCACCGTATGGCGCATGCAGGAGATGAAAGCACTCGAGCCAGGGGTCGAACACTCCCGCCTAGGAGGGCTAGTGATGATAGGAGGCCCAACCCACTGACTGCGCCCCTCTTTTTAACCTACCAGATCTGGGCCTCGCGGCCCAGAAGGAAGGTGTACGAACCCTAGGGTGTGTGCCCACACATCCAGCAAACACACGACGACACCCCTTGCAGGATCACAGATGAGTCATTCTGGACCGGTCGTGCATCCACTTATAAATACCACATCACATCAGTCTGGTACACATTATAACTCAACTCTTAAACTACACTCCCGTACACTTTGTACCTTCCAAAGTCCCCATTTTATTATCACACCAGAGCGTTTATTCTCAGGTACCTCCGGAGCTTTGTTTTGCATGTCACACCCTCGTGCAGTTTAGCCCACGAATGCACAAGGTACCGAACCACCTTCGGTGGCTAGAGCACCCTGCATCATATACTTCCGTGCATCCATCGAGAATTTTCTAGTAAAAATTCAGTAAATTTCCATACAAAAACCAAAACTTCAGATTTCTTTAAAATTCCTACACGATGAGGGTAAACAAAAACTAGAGGGGAGATAAATCGGATCTCCTTGCTGGAAGAATATTTGAGACTAATTAGCACTGAAAAACTTGTCAAATTTGACATTTATGGTGTCAATTTGCTTCGACAATAATAATAAAGCTAATAATCGATCGACCTTTATTTACGTCTAATCGCAGCTGATAACATTAATTGCAAGAATTTTTTATGCATGAGAAATTGAGAATTGAGATAGAACGAACACAGTTATATTGCTCATTTACAAACATGGAACAGATGTCCGTAGATCTGAGGATACAAATATACATGGAAAGCAAGCCTGAATGACTGCTAGTCTCTTAGGCTGTAGTTAAACAAACCTCCCAGGTCCCATACTTCGAGCTGAAGGTTCCTCCTCCGCTTTGCTGCGCGAACTCCGAAACAACTGCCCGAGCACATATATCCCATGTTTTTGCCATCTCCGAAAGTGACATGGGTTGTGAAAGAGTTCTAAGAGAGATACTGAACTTTGATTTTGCCTTCATAGACAGATACTCGTATTCTTTACTGCATTGCCAAATCATTTATCCAGTTTCAGTCAAAGAGAATGCAAAAATGACTTGAAGGCCCTTCATTAATAATTAGAAAAAATGATGTATGCAGTCATCAAATATTAAATTATGTAAGATTGCTGCATTATTTCCATCTTTTCTCATTCAAAAATAAACTATCACAGCAGAAGACTAATATTGATGCAAACTAAAGTGCAAGATAGTTAATCATCTATACAAAGCCTCATTAAGATGTACCCATTCTAGTGGAAAGTAAAACTGTAGACAACACCTCAAACTAGGGTAAGGATTTAACTGAAGTTCTAGGTGAGAAAGAAAACCAAGGTGGTCTAAGGATTTCCTCAAATGTCTAAATGCAAGACTACATATGCAACCAGGAAGAGCTCTTGTCCACACACTATTAAGGGAGAAGAGAGCCTTGGTACAGTGAAAAGTGTTTGTTATGATGCGGGGGAAAGAAAATTGTAACACCCCACCAATATTTTAAAAGACAAAATGGTAGCTATGGAAAGAAGATGACTGGAGATCTTATACTGCCACATTAACATGAAGTTCGATAGCAATGAGCACGGAATTTTGACGATTGAAAATGCATTAATAATAAGAAAATGTAATGCATTCCTCCATTATTGTTTTAATACATTAGAGAGAAGGAAAATTAGATAATGAGAGTAAGGAAGAAAAGATGAGATAGAATGAATTTGAAAGAAAGAGAATGGATGAGACTGAAAAAGATATGAGAAAGAGAAACAGTTACATGTGCGGAGTGGACGAATGAGGAGAGAAACTTTGATGGCAGAGAGTTGAGAGGACAGAGGTTAGATGAAAGAGAGTGAAAATGCAATGATGGAGTATGAGGGAAATGGAAAAAGACTTGTGAATTAAAACAGAAAAACTAGGGATAGCGAATGGAGGAGAGAGTATGTAGAGAAGGAAAGTAAATGACAATACTGGAATCAGCTAGAAACCCACCAGACCTTGATGATACTAATTTTAATCTGAAATATTCATTTTAAACCATTAAATAAACCACTTACTATTTCTATCATCCCTTCCTTAACGGTTACTGCCAAAATATTTGTATTCATAGCACAGTCAGATGAAACGTAGATTTCAGTATCCTTACCTGGCTGCAACAGGACACTTGTCCAAGAGTATGGGGGAGCAAGTTGGATAATTTGTTGGAATAAGCAATCTAAGGGGCTGAATCGGTGACTGGAGATGCAGAAAATTTTTTTTGGGTCAGATTAGAAAAAAAACTGAAATTTTCACACTACCTCAAAACTGAAAAGCAATACATCTTACCATCTGCGCTGAAGCATACTGTGACTTCAAATTTGGACTGAGAGCAACAGCACTGAAAGAGCACTTCACTATGATCCCTTCACCACCTTCAGCTGCAGCAGCTACTGCAGTAGGATCAACATCATCATCACTGATCTCCACCACAGTTTCTATGAGCTGTCGATTTATTTCCCCGATCTCCTCTATCAGGGCATGGTTTGGCTGCAACAAGGACATTATTCCTAAAATGATAAGCAATACTATTTCGACCAACATTGGTAGTAGCCAACAATTAGCTTTCAGGCATTTAATCTAATTCATTGATGGCATCAAGTCTTGCCTGAGTATATGAAAATCTAAACCCAAGTAGTGCAAATTTCAGAAAGCTAAGCCAGAAGAAGTAAATGACTAGCATAGGAAACTTCCACTTCCACTTTTTTCAAGCATTGGTAAATGTTTTATCACTTATCATGCAAAACAGAATGTATGTCGAAAATCCTAGAAGAGTTTAAATGGAGAATGTTACATGACGGGGTTATCTTATAATGTAGCCCATAAACAACAGAAGTATCAACACTACATTAAACACGTGGGATCAACTATAAATTCTACCCTGTTAAAAATCATCACAATTTAATCATTGTTTAAAATCATGTCATATGTAACTGATTCAAGGTATCTTAGACACTCGCCCTCCCTTTTTATTTGAATTTCATAATTTTATATTTCGTACAAGTCGTGTAGGTGGGTATAAATTCAAATATCTCGTATGCATGTGCCTATGACTATTTCTGATGCATCCATCATGTATTCTATCTACTTATCTTGATAAAAAAATCTCAACATCCCCACTTCTTCTACACCAATTTTTCATTTACTTGATGTTGGTTTTCGAAAAATAACTGTCAAATCCCACATACAAAGATCAACATCCTCACTTCTTCGACGCTAATTTTTCATTTATTTTATGTTGGTTTTTGAAAAATAATTGTCAAATCCCACATACAAAGTATGGAGAAAAGCATTATGGCATTTGTCCATACTTCATATGTGGGATTTGACATGGTTATCAATACCTCTATTTTCTAGTTCATGCCTTGGCTTCCAATCTTCAGTTACCACACTGCTTCCCTTATGATTGAATATTCTGTTCTAATTCTATTGCATTGTGAATCATTTATATGCCTCCTAGTCACTCTATACTAAAGTCAGCATTCTTACAATACTGTCGAATCCATCAAAACTACATCACCGAAAAATACCACACACAAATCCATACCTGAGCATGCAGCATATGCAGTTCCTCTCCTACAAGACTTGTTTAAATTTATATATCCACCATGTAAAGGACAGATAGCCAGAGCAGGCATGTAGAGTACAATAAACAACAAAGGAAGCAAATAAGGATTCTCTTTGTTGCAAATCGATTATATCTATTATCAACTGGACATGCACACAATTTCACAAAAGAAGATTGCATGCATCAAAATAATCATGACTTCAACATTATGTGCATGGAGAAGGAAAAACCTCAATCCTTGATCTTCTAATGCTTGAAGTAGCAGTAGACTCCAACTCATATGTGTCAGAACCATTCAACTGCTTCACACTATCATGTAAACTACTAACAGAGGATACAGCACTAGAAGGCATTGCACTTGTTGAGCGTCTCATTCTCTTTGTTCCAGAAGGACCGTCCTGAGTAAAAAAATTTCTAGCCTGTAGACGACATTTAGTCATAGCAACTAAATCTTCTCCAACAGCAGCTCTAGACCCATTCCCTGGCGCAGATCCAGCGATTCTATCAACCATACTCACAACTGAGCTGATATCGCTAACTGATGCTGTCAAAGTTGTATGGGAGATCGACTTAACCTGAAGATGATAAATACAAGTGTTAATTTTATTTTTCAATGAGCAAAATTATTATAAGGACAAAGGAGCGTGTAAATCAGAACTCTAACCGCTTTTATTAACCGCTCAAGTGGCTGTTCTATAACATTCAATTTGCTAGAAACTGCAGTGGAAGCATTGACATGAGCTCCATCCAAACTACTAAATTCAGCGAGCAAGGGTGATGCTGATATCCCAGGAGTGCCAATTGCGAGTGACTGGGCTGCAGTGCCCACAGTAGATACTTGAGAGTGTACCATATTTCCAGTATTTGAGAGTAATGAAAGGCTGGAATTCAGTTTTTCTGACTCTCCGGGCATAGGTGACGGTGCCAGGGGAGTTGAAGGTGATGGGGCAACAAAGGGTGAACTTGCAGATTGCAGAGGAGTTCCAGCTTTTGTCGTTGTCAACATATTCTGCTGATCAATTTGGGGGGAATGATGAGGTGGAACCTGGGGGGAATGTGCCTGAAGGACTTGTGGTGGAGAAACAGGAAAGGGACTTCCTGATTTCAATTGGTGATGATAAGCAGCACGCTGACCATTGGGATGATGTTGCTGGAAAACAGCTGGTTTAACACCCATCTGCTGTCTAACCTTTACATCACCAGAATCAGTCATCTGGTGCAGAGGCGACATTTGGTGCCCTGACAACTGAGAAGGATGCTGATGCTTCACTTGCTGTTGTTGCTGAGACTGTTGTTGATGCTGGTGATGTGGCTGTTGTTGCATTAGCTGCTGCTGCTGCTGTCTAGCTAGTATCTGATTCATCTGTCGCTGCTGCATTTGTTGTTGCTGCTGCATTTGTTGTTTCATTTGCTGACCAGGCAAAGTCTGCTGTTCTTGTTTTATATGCTGGTTCTGAATCAAATTTGAGTTTGTCTGGAGGGAGTTATTCAGATTTGATTGAAGAGTGTTCATTCCACTTTGTGATGATAAAGAATTTAAGTTCGCTGTTTGAGGGCTGCCAATGGTATTTGCCTGTAAAGAAGTAACAGCTACCTGCTGCAATGGATTTAGAGCATTATTTTGTCCCATTTCCAATGTAGAAGCAGGCTGTACTCCACTCATCATATTTTGCTGCGAACTTGAAACAGCCGTATTGTGTTGCAGGTTGGTCAAGTTATTCGGCTGCATCGTCATTGAACTCTGAAGATTCATTGGCTGCATTTGTGGGTTCATTTGGTTATCCTGAAGCGGCATATGAGAGAGTTGAGCTTGAGGTTGGCCAAGCTGAACAGCAGACATTTGAGGAACAGTCCTACGTGGCCTATTCGAGTTAAGAATATTGACAATCTGTTTCTCAACAGCAGGCCACTTATCCCTGTGATTATTCTGTATCTCACTCCTGTTGGTACGCAAAAATGCAACAAGGCGTTCCAACATGACCTTGAAATACCGAAGCTTCTCAAGTGGTTCACTTCTTGGTTGCTGAGGTTGTGAATCATGCTGCACATGTAAAACAGCACACCAACTAGAGTGAGGAGCATCCGAAGAAAAGAAAATTAAAACAAAAATGTACCACTACGTATTTTTTAAATCGCATTCCTTTATCTTTTCTTCTTATCTACATTGTTACATAAAACAAACATAACACAAGAAGTCAGCATGAAAGCCATATGTGTATATTGGTTAACCAAATCACTTTATGATTATAGTTACTACGAGGTTCAGAAATAATAAGTTATTTCTATAAGTTATTCCTAACTGATACACAGACAATGCCAAGCCAATTGAAGAAGCACTGTGAAAAATTAACATTTGAATAGAATAAACTCCCTCCAGTTCTTTAAGATTGGCTATCTTTATTTGACACTATAATTAAGGAGTGAAGAATGAGTGGTGGAAAATATGTATTGAAAATGGGAAAAGTAGAATAAGCGGTTCTAAACTTGTAATTGAAGGAATATTACCAAAAATAGAAAGAGAGCCAAAGTTAAAAAACCTTCCCAATATGGCAAGTGAGACATTGTTAAGAAACCGGAGGGAGTAACAATCATTATACTTTCAGAGGAGCAAAAGGAAGCATGAAGTGGAATAAGTACAATGTTAGTGTTCAGATATACCTGTTGCAGTTTGTTAGATATTTTCATAAGCATATCATTCAAATCCAGGAAATACATGTCCTTCATGGATTTGATCTGCAGAAGAGAGTTGCACCATTCACAGCTAGTCAAATGATTAGTGAATGAATTGTACGTGGATTTTTTTAATCAAAAACTTAATTTCACTGCAAACTCGTATCAGTAGAATAATTACAATCAGTACCTTTTGATAAACCTCCTCCTGCCAATCTCCCCCATTTACATGTCCAGTTTGAGCTGTGGAATCTGAAGAATCTATGATAATATCAAAGGTCGAGTAAATCATGTGATAAAGTAAGACTAGAGTAAGATATTTAACAAAGGCATCACCAGTAAGGGTACTAATTACAAGCAGAAAACTGCAGGACATATTATCACTTGCAAAGAGTGATCTTTAAAATCTTTCCAATAATTGCTCAGAATAAGTCCCTAAATTTCCCAACTAAAGTGAAGACACAACAGCACATATAAAATGAACCCAAAGGATTAAAAAGTAAAAATTCTAATAATCTACGTACAACTTCAGCCAAGGATAGTCACCCTAAATGAGCCACAAGACAGTAGACTAAACAAACAGGCGATCAGAAAAAGCACATGCAAAAAAGTGTTTGAACTTCAAATATTAAAATTACAAACACAAAAGAAAGTGTGAATAAAGAAAGAGACAGAATTAAAAGTCCGAAAGGTAAGGGGACAAACTTGATGATGCCTCTGGATTGACTCTTTGTGACTGATATAACTGCTTCTGCTGTTCAATATTCTGCTGTTGAAGCAAAGAACCAGATGTTGGTAGCCTTTGCTGCCCCTCCCTCTGTATTGGGTTCGATTGCTGAGGCAAATGTTGGAGTGGCACCGGTTGTGATTGAATATGTGAAACCATTTGCTGCTGTGATGCCTGTTGTGAAAGTTGATTTTGGTTTGGGAGTAAACTCATTCCATTCTGCTGCATATGTTGCTGTACTGGAACCTTAGGTTGCTGTAGCATGTGCATATTGTGCTGATTTGTTTGCATGCCAGCATTTCCAGTTTGAGAACCAAGCACAGACTGTTGATGGAGCCCAGAACCATTACCTTGAGGACCCATTTGCTGCTGTTGCATATTAGAGAGGCTATTTTGCTGATTCATCATCTGCTGCTGCTGCAGGTTTGGCACATTGCTCTGCTGGCCCATCAGCCTCTGCTGTTGTTGCTGCTGCTGCACATCTGGAATACTATTAGGTTGGCCAATCATCTGGTTATGTTGGATACCCGTTGCATGTGCCTGCTGTTGCCCTGCCATCTGCTGTTGTTGCTGTTGTTGCTGCTGCTGCTGCTGTGGGGCTTGCGATAATGTCTGCTGAGAAATGGATGACTGTTGCTGGTGTACAAGGGAAGTCTGCTGTTGCTGCTGATGCTGGAGCTGCTGCTGCTGCTGCCTGAGAATAGACTGAGACTGTGGCTGTAGCACAGGTTGAGTCACTGGTTGAACAGAAGGCTGCTGAGTCTGTTGAATGCTAGAAGATTGCATTGGAGATGACTGCATGACACCTTGCTGTGAAGTTTGCATCTGATTTGGCTGTATTAAGTTCTGTTGCTGCATTAGCGAATGTGCCATGCCTCCTTGCTGGAGCTTCTGCTTAATCAGTTGATTTTGGTACTGCTGCTGATAATGATAAGTCTGGGTATTCTGCGATTGCTGTTGTTGCTGTTGCTGCTGATGCTGCTGGGGGACAACCTGTTGCTGTCTTCCCGACAGCAATCTCTGAGAGTTGGTGAAAACATTTGATGCCATCCCTGGCCCAATAGAGTTTCCAATTGAGTTCTGAGCAACATTTGGCATATTGTGCATGTTCTGCAAGTTGGAATTCTGACTCATTACGTTTGTCATGGCATTCTGAGTCAGGTTTACAGAATTCGGTAATGCAGAGGTCAAACTAGCTGAATTTTGCAATCCCGAATTTTGCAGTCCTGGTGCTGGAATGTTCCCCGGTATATTTTGTGACATTAGCTGTTGACGGGATTGTGATTGCCCAGGCATGATGAGTTGCTGATTCTGAACTTGAGTTTGCATGGCTACTGCAACATTTTATGGATGTATGTGAATGTGTACATAAATATAGTACATCATTAACCATGTAAAGTAATAAGCATTGTTACATGCCAAAGTAAGCGACACTAAATTGTGAATCTACCAAAAATATCAACAATTTAGGTGTCTCTACATACCAAAGTTAAGAACAAATAGGAACGACACAAAAAGATATGAACAAGACAAAAATGAACTTCGACAACTTTCTATGACTTCTTATTGAGTATATGATAATAAAGATTTATCATCCACCAAAAACATAAAAGCTTGAGGAAGAAACAGAGCAGTGGAACCAAAAGAGATCCAAACAAAAAGCACATTTGAATCACAGCTTTGGGCTGTATTCAAAACTCAATTTAGAGGAAGGGCCCCAAAATATAATACTTGTAGTAAACCAACCACCACCACAATACCATAATCTAAAGAATCTTCCTTCACATTCTCTACTCACTGGTACAGACCAACAAACTAAATCACATAATATAAAAAAATGACAACTAAAACAGTTTACACCAAAATAACAAGAAAAATAACAATCACTGGCAGATTAAAAAGGAAAAAATCTTTTCCATATTAATTGGGCAGGCAAAATTAGGATATTATCTCACTATGTGTGGAGGTTCTAAACATATTATGTCAGTTAAAATTTAAAATATTGAACTTCTTTCTTTATAGTCTTGTTCCAAGCCTTTTTAGATCTTCCTCTTCCCTATCTAGTAGTTCTTTATTTTAATTCAAATAGTATCTCTAGCGAACATATCTTAAACCATAGCTTAACTGGGGCATGCGCTGTAACTGAGAGGTCTTGGACTGGTACTTACCAGCAACAAAATACAAATTCGAAGATTTTTTGGATGTCAAATTATTACCTTGATCAGAGGGGTTCTGCCCAGTATTGGCTCCATTTGATTGCAGAGGATTCTGAGACTTAGTCTCCATAGTTAACATCTTCATCGATATCTTCCTCAGATAATCAGACTGCAACGAAGACAGGGTTGGGTCATGAGAATACCAGATTATAATACCATTAAGCCAACCAAAACTCTTATCTCAGATGTGTTGAGAAAGGATTAAATTGATGAAAGGCAAGTTTACATCCATAACATGTAATAGATTTGACTGTTATACCTGGCTTGTTGCAGCCGTATAGATTTTCTCCTCAAACCTTATAGCAATTTTCTTAAGTTCTTGCAATCCCTCTTGTCCAGAGAAAGGAAGATGCCTCGTCAAAGTGTCCATTCTACAAAATATGATCAAAGCTGAAGCATTAAGCTATACACTGTTTTATTTTTCCAGCAAAACATGTACATCCAAAATATATTTGAATTTAAAAAAATGTAATCCCTTGTTGCAGACCAACCACTAGGGTGCATACACAAACCCTAAATTGCATAAACAAATATCTGGCAACATTTACACTTCAGCTCCAAAAAAGGAGTCCAAATTCCCCTTAAGGGGAACAACAATAATAAATAACACTCTGTATTGACATCACCAGGTTTTCCATCATCTATATTCCTGAGAAACTTGTAGCACCACATTATACCTCAGGAAAGCCGATTTTCAAAAGTCAATGCATTATAGGAATCCCTCAACTTGTTTAGAAATATAAGCAAAAGATCATTTAAGAATGTTTGAGTTGCCTTGGACACAATTGCACGGACTTTAGGACAGCATTTAGAAGCTATTTCCACACTAGGATAAACTTATGATCAATGGATACATTTCAGTATAGTAACACCTAGTAGCTCTATTCAACAATATGCCTTAAAATAAAATGTATCAAACTATTAAGAAGTAAAAGGTAATTTACAGAAGGAAAAAAGCTGCAAGAAATGTTTCGTAGCAGTTTTTATATGATAACCAACAAGAAAAACTATGATCGATAAAAGTCAAATGACCTTTGGCTGTATGAACAAAGATTCGATTTGAAAAGAAAATGTCTCTTGCCATCAGGGTCAAAGTATAGAAAAGGCAAGATAAGACTTTTGGGTCTGATTTGGCTCCAGATATTAAGGGGAAATTTGGGAACATAGTTGTTAACCAAAACCAAGCCTTCATTGACATTTTAGCAAATCTTATGCTCCTGGAAATTACCACAGTAAAAAAATTTTCTTTTTTGAGTCAGGCTTTTAGGAAGGTACTAGAGCAGATAATGATTTAGCTTTGTAGTCTATATTGATTTATCTCAACAAGATTTCCAAGTTAACCAAAATTCCAGCAGATAATTTTGCATTATTCAGAGGATGTTAGATGTAGTGGTGGGGCCGAAGTGCCCCCTGTGTACCATGCCAAAGGGTTCTAGGCTACTGTAAGCTTATAAGAGAGTTAACCAACTTTGATTCAGACTGCTACTTTTTAAACTAAGATTCTGAACAGGTACACCTAAGCTACATCTGATACAGCAAGAAATCAGAAGTCGAGGTAATTTTTCTTCATTAAATTTGATTGATGATGAATATATCACCAGTGGTTGGGTGGGTGAGGGTAAGACTTAAGGCAAAAACTATAACTTGGTATAATCATCATTCTTCGAAAAACGAATAATCAAGAATAGTTATTGAGCAAGAAAACATGTTAAACATGCCTCTTTGAATACAAAGAGGAGATAGTCAAGCTAAATGAAAACCTAAAAACTTCCGATCGAGAACAAATCAGTATAAATTAACAAAGTCTTACATTTTGTTTACAATCCGCTGACGGGAATCGGCCTGAAGCTGATTCCTCCAGTCTCCGGTATCCATGGACGCCGGAGTGCCAACGTTGGTAACTTCTCCACCGCCAACTTGACCCTGGGGAGCAATCTGCCCTTGAGCTGCCCGCCAGTTGTTATCCATTTCGATTCTCCGATAATTTAAGTTCTGACCAAAACCTCAGCCGATCGACGGCCCCAAATATGGATTCGTTGACTACCACAAGATACTGCTTTGATCTTTCCTCTTCCTCGCATTCAAAATCTAAATGAAAGCAAGTCTTGTTTAAATACTAGAGTATTCGTACAGAGGTCATCATTAGTACAATATTTAAATATTATAACTTCCTTTCAAAAACAAAAGAAAAAAGAGTACAATATTATAACTGAAAAGACATAAATACCCTTTCCCTAAAATAGAGGATAAAAACACAAAGTCCCTCTCTGGTTCTTCTCGGCGACATCTTTCTTTTCCGGCGCCTTCAACAGCTTCTCCGGCGCCGTCAGCAGATTCTCCGGCCATGTCTTGTGCTTGGAGGACTGCCACGCTACTTAATCATTGCAAATTTAAACAGGCACGCGGCTTTCTCTTCTTCTTTTTGGTAACTACACATACAGTACGAGGTTCATTACTAACTGATAAGATAATGTTGGTGGTTATGGGTGTCGACTGTGAACATTAAAGGTATGCATTCCCGCTGTGCCGCCCCATAGGACGCAGAAATGCCGCTCTGCAAACCATCAATTTCGATTGAGCTTAAGCTGTGTGAATGACCACCAGAATGTAAGGCTTTCTTTTTCTCATTTCTCATTTTTTTTCAGCTTCTTTATGCATTGGATAAGGCTACTATTGCTGTGCCATACTTGTAATTCGGTAACTTAGGCAACATTTTCTTGCAATCCCAGGTGAAAGAGTCATCAGAAATGAGACTGACTGAGGATGCAGGTATAATTCAGCTCCTAATTAATGTTTCCGTCTCATTTAGCACAATTGTAGCATGTTCAGAATATAACTGAGGATGGTTCTGATGATTTCTTTTGGCATTCTGTTAGATTCTCCGGGGAAAGACAATGATGAGAGAGAGTCCCTCACAACCTATGAGTAATTGCCACATGCTTTTATTGTACTTTAACTCTATTGTAAATTACTCCATCCACCGACTGAAATGTCATGTTTCTCAACGTATTTTTGTTCCATATTATGCAAATATCATATTTGACAACTTAATCTCAACGTATTTATGCAAATCTCAACGTATTTTTGTTCCACCGACTGAAATATCATATTTGACAACTTAATGTTCCATGTTTCTTATATTTGATTAACATAAATGAGCAAAGTTAGCTGGTTTTAAAATACGTGTACCTTCACTCCAGTGGCTAAAATGATAAAGTTATAAATTGGAGATGCGGGACTCTTCATGTGAAAGTGAGGGAGTATCTGTTTGGTGCTCACTTGAGTTTAGGAGTGATGCCCTCCAGGCAGGAATTTGTCAGCTCTTGTAATTCATTGGTTCCCTTACTCCTTTCCTTGCTAACTTGTCTTCACAATTTTACTTGATAAATTAAGTAACATCACTTATGGCAAACAGATCTTTATTATCTGAATGCGTGTTCCAAGAACTTTGTGGTTATTGTTCTGTTAGTATAATATTTTGAAAGAAAATTGAATCTAGATGCTTTTGCACCGCTAATTTGCATATGAAATAGAACCCTTTTATGACATCATCATCCTCTCTTGGATATGTTTTATAGGGTGTTGAAGAGATTGAAGAGCTTCGGAATATCGGGAGTGTTATCATATGGCCTCCTAAATACTGCTTACTATCTTTCAACTTTCCTTTTTGTGTGGTAAGCATAGTTTGAATATAAAAAAAAATTCATTTATGAATCAATTTAATCAATAAAACATATCAAAATATATGTTATTGAGTTAGTCTATGTAATGTGTTGCATGTATTGTTAGTATTTGCAACTTTCTTACAAAATCAGTTTAGATCTTATTTATGTGAAGTGCTCAGCATGCCATTTGACAGGAAATCACATTTTAGTCTCATGTCCATAAACAATTTATGAGTGCATGTCTGAATAAGTGTTTTAACATTTATGCTGGTAAAGAAGCAGGAAGTAAGTTTTGCAGGCTATATTGTCCATTCCCAATAGGGATTTACAAAATAGATGACCAGATAGTGGTTCAGACATCATGGTTCAGACATTTACCTGAACCCGTTTTTCATAGACATGTTTTTTAACAATTCAATATATATTGATGCTCGTTTGTGATGTGTAATTTAACTCCCCATCTTCTTGACACCTTGTGCAGGCTTCATGTTGCTCCTGTACCTGGAAAGATGGGTTTTGTCAGAGCTACTGAGAGGTGGCATCTCTCTCTCTCTCTCTCTCTCTCTCTCTCTCTATATATATATATATTTTATTTAGTTATGAGTTGTACTTTTTTGGAAGGTGACCGTTCGGTAATTTTGGAGACTGCTTCTTTAATAAGTTTACTATCCATATGTATCACTCACATTCTTGACATTTGCAGATTTCTGAAAGTACTGGCTATGGTCTGGGCAGGTAGCCAAGTAACTAAGCTTATCCGAGCAGGAGGGTAAGGCTCCAAACTATGATTCCACCTTAGATATGTTCTTGTACTCTCTCTCATCTCTCTCTCTCTCTCTCTCTCTCTCTCTCTCTCTCATTATTGTCATTCACGTTATTAGATTAGACATTAACTACCTTGCTCTATAAAGTTTTCCCTGAAGTTATATCTCTGTTATCATTTCTCAGCAACTCATAAAAACATTACAGACTCATAATGCTGCCCCATAACTTTTCTACAGTGAAGGTTTCAACAGTATTTGTATCTCAACTCTTCATCAAGCCCTATATGTTAAAAACTTTCGTAGCCATCTACCTTTACTTCGATTGCTTTGTCTAATCGATGGTATGTTTGAAAAGAAACAATGCTATGCTTTGATCTGAACTGTGGTATGTGGTGAAACAAAATCAAAATGATGATAAATTATTGCAATAGTAATTAGACCTGTACGATTCTTTTCTTCTTTTTCTTTTTTAACCTTACTAGTTTGTGACATACAACAGCAACACCAACGAACATTTTATAAGGGATTGATTATTTAGATCATCTCTCATCATTGTGTTCAGAGGAGACATGTTAACTGTATACAAACATATATGACTAAATTAGTATTTTGTTTATGAAATTTGACTTGAAAATATGAAACTTTGATATTTAAGCAGGTGACAACCTTTGTCTTTCTGAAATGTCATCTCTGCTCAAAATAGTTAGGTTTAAAGCATACAAAAAAGTCAGATAAGATAATTGAATTTGGGGCATTACCTTTGGGAAAGGAAACACATGGGTTTAATTACTTCACTATCTTGCCTTTAAATTGGAAAATAGTTATGATTAATGAGGTTTCACATCCTAACTGTTAGAATGGTTTTTCATATATTATTATTATGATAGTTATGAGTGATGAAACTCTACTAACGTAGTTAGTCATATCATAGGTCATTATGACAGTTATGAGTGATAAAACTATACTAACATAGTTAGTCATATCATAGGTCTTCTTAATGAAAGAGGAATTTTAATGTTAACATTTTAACAAACAATCTCGTTGCAATAAACACAAGATATAGGATGACCATTTCTTTTCAACCATTTAGACCATGTTCCACATAAAATATTATGTTTCTATTGTTCTGTCTCTAATGCTTTGTGAACCCCAATTATCCTTGTTTTTTGGAATCACAATTACTGGTCAGAGCTAAAACGCTGTTATACTTTGATATGTTTTCGGGGTGAAAGAGGTTATTTTCTCACTTTTGATCTTGCAATAATTATACTTGGGCCAAGCCTTTTCCATGCTCATCGGGAATAATTCTACTCTATTGGCGATAAAGAAATTAAAACCATTGAGTGTAAGAGAACAAGTGAAGATAAACCATAAACATGGAGAGTAGAATACTGATTCAGTTTTCTGGAGGGATCCAAATTGAAATTTAAAATCACTCAGTTGAACACAGGAAACTTTAATGACCCAGGTGATTGCAAAAATTACAGCCTTGTAATGTACAAAGAAAGTAATATATCGAACTCGGTCTTCCCAGCCTTGTTTTTGCTCGGCAATGTTTGTATCACCTTCACCAATAGCTTCAAAATATCCAGTACCAAATTAAGCTTCTTAATTACGCTGTTTGTACTATAGCATCACTTAAATGCCAAGGCTTTTTTTCTGCACAAGATTTGCATTTTTGCTCCAAACTTACTAGGTTAATGGCACAAATCAGCGGATGTTAATATACGTTGCCTGAGATGAGGAAGAATCCAGTTCCAATGACACACAAATCAGAATTGCAGCTCAATTTCTGTGCTGAAAATGGTTGAACAAGACAAAGTGCTTAAAAGTAGAGTTCTGGCCTTATCTCTTGGGTTTTCACACCCCTCAAAATGTTTTTGATCTGATTGTTTAAAAACACTTGCAAGCCTTAGTGCCACCAATTCTGCTAAATGACTTCACCTATTTTTCTCCATTTTTTTTACATTGTTTCAACTATTTTAAGACTTGTTTTGGCCTATTCTTTCGACAAATTATAACCGAAACTGTTTGATTCTGATTGCTACTGCATTACCGTTTAGTGCAAGATATAAAACACATTACTCTCTTGCATTTTCCCCATATAATTATTTTAGGAGAAGATGATAATTTTGGCATCTTTCTTAGCTTGTAGGATACTTTGTGCAAGAAATATTGTTCCTATTCAGTGTTCATTGTACTTTGGAAAGGTGAACACTAGAGAACTAAATTTAGCCATGATTATATAAGCCACTTTGATTTCTAGCCATGTTTACATTTGAGGTTTTCATTTGCTTCTATTTGGGATAGTACTCTGGACTGCTCAGCCATGTGCCTGGTGACAGCTAGTGTCTGAAAGAATCTTCAATGTAGAATGCAACATGATGAGATAAGATCAGGCTATACTTCTAGATTAACCAGTTCCAGTAAGTTAGTAGTATAATTGACAATGTCTCAGAATCTTAAGAGGCATGCTGTGAATGAAGTTTTATTATCACAGTTCATGATTATAATTTAAGTGCCGTTGTGCTCCAGAGTTGTTACAGTCATTTCGACCCAAGTACTATAATACTCTCACCCCAACTTTTCCGAAGAGGGGATGAGGTGTATAAAGTGTAGTTAAGAAAGTCCTGGAGATTTTGTCCTTTAAAGGCTATTATAGTTGTTATCAATCATTCTTCCAGTATACGAGGTTTAAATTACCAAAACAATGAAACCTTTATACTACTTCCCAGAGTAGTTCATCTGGATCCTATTTCACTCCTTGTGTTTTAATTAATATCAGATTTTTGTATGTCTTTGGAAATTTTGGGTGGTGAAATGAATGTAATTATTGTGTAACATGAGCTCTCATGATAAAAGTGGATATGATCTACTCACCCAAACTTGTGAGTGGTTCTGGTCATTGCATGACATAATCTCATATCTATGATTCCTTACAAGCTGATGAACATCTGATTGACATTGCTTCTTGTACAGAGCTCTAGCACTTGCACCGGTCGTGGAGAGGGGTTTATCATGGTTAGCTGCAAAATACAAATTGCCATCACAGAGGGAGGTAAATTTTGATGCAGAAACACTTTTGGCTGCTTACTGCAGAAGAAACTCAGTTATATTTGTGCCAACAATTTTGCCTCAGGCTTTCATGGCAGTGGCCGGGTTTTGCTTCGGACTGGCGTTTCTGGTCTTCTTTGTGGTAACTGCACTCTGGGCTTAAGATCCCCGTGTTTTACAACTTCCATTCTGGATGACCTTCGCTTTTAATCAAAGGGTACTTTCAGTCAAGTTTGTAATGCAAGTATTCCCAGAATACATTGGGCGTATTAAAGAGTACCAAGAAGAGTTAATACGAAAACGAAGTATTGGCTGAGGCAGCTCACTAAAATGCAAAATAAACATTTATTAGAGGGGCGGGGTTTTTCTCATGATTTTCCCACAAATATGGGGATCTTTCTGCAATTTCCCTTTTATTTTCCCCCAAAACTCATCCCAACTTATTTTCCCCAAATCACCTCCGGCGATCGCAAATCGTTGCTGCTGAATTGCCCAGAGATCGTTGCCGTTTTTTATTGCCGCCTGATCAGCGATCCAATCGACGGGAAATCTGGCGTCGCAGATCGGTCGGAACTAGAGCTCGTCTGAAACCCATTGGAACGGCAGATTTTGAATCGGAGCTGAACTCGTCGCCTTGTCGTCCAGCAGTCCTCGTCGGATTCCGGCGGTGGGAGGAAGATGTAGTCGGTGATGATTCCAGCGTTCACGGGCGTGGCTCTGAGTTAGCCGACCCCGTTCCAGCTTCATCCGATGATTCCGGCGGTTATTAGATGGAGGCGTTTGATGGAGGTCTGGTTTGATTTTGTGATTTTTGGTTTGATTTTGATTCCAGATCTGGTCTCAGCCTATTTGTGTAAATTTGGCTGATTTTGTGTTTTTCCGGTGGCGCGCCTGCAGCAGTCCGGCGACTGTGGTCCGGCAGCAGTCAGGTGGTGGCGCGGTGGTGGTCCGACAGCGGTCCGGTGGTGGTCCGACAGCGGTCCACTGGTGGCATAGTGGTGGTCCGTCAGTGGTCCGGCATTGAGCTTCGTGTTCCCAGCATTGAGATTTATGTCACCTGCTGTTCAGCATTGGCCTGCGGTTCAGCGTTGATGTTTGTGTCGTCGGGATTGAAATTCCGGCCTTGAGATTCGTTTCACCGAGCATTGGAATTGATTATAGTATCAAATATTATAAAAATAAAAACTAATTTTTTGCCTTGGGTCATTCCTTCATACTCCCCCGTCCCAGTTATTTCTATACAGTTTGACTTTTGTTAGTTGACTCAAAAAATGTTTGATCATTAAAGTTGCAAATACAAATTATAAAAATTATATATTTTAAAAATACGTGATATTATGAATCCAACAAGATCATATATGATTAGACAAACACTTGTATGTGGCAGCCTCATGGTGTGGCAGGACCTGTTATGGACTAAAAATAATGGGCGGGATTTTTTAAAAAGAAAGGCAATAAGTTGGAGACTTTATTGCAAATAATGGAAACTTTACCATCATTTCCCCAATTCACAATATCGTCGCCGAATTCCCGTCACCCAATTCACAATCCCGTCGCCGCCAATCATAATCCCCCAATTTCCATTTGATTCGCGATTGCAAGCGACCCGTTTGGGCGACGACGTCGCGATGCCACGACAACCTACGCGCCGGCTACGATGATTGCAGGCGACGGCGGCAATTGCAGGAGATGGC
>JAAGWI010082907.1:0-11146 GCA_012274505.1 Galium porrigens var. tenue
CTTCTTCCTCGTATTTTAAATATCCGCTTTTAAAAACGAGTTTACAAAACTCGACTTTAACATCGTATTTTATAAATTCGACTTGTATCACGATTTTCGGAAATTCGTATTTAAAATCGAGTTTTTGAAACTCGACTCTTCAAGTCTAGGAATTTTTAAAAAAAACGTGACAATTACGTAATTTTTTCACTAACAATTTGATTCGCACCCAAACCGGCAAATTTCTGCACACGTGGCTTCGTCTGCGACACCAGCGCTTTCTTTTTCTGGAGGGTGTCAACTGTCAACTTCTTCGTTTTCGGTGATCACGAGTAATGAGTAACAATTCAGGCTCCAGCAACTTTTCACTCAATTTCATTCCCAGTAATTTGCACTGTGAACTCAATTCCGATGGCTATTACGGCCAGAAAATTGATGTCTTCAACTGCAAACCTCGCTTTAAATCGACGGTTTCAGAGACGGATTTCTGTGGCCGCAGTGTGGGGGAATGGGGACTACGGGAGATTGGGATTGGGGAATTTGGAGTCTCAATGGCGCCCTAGGATTTTCGATTCTTCGGTTTTCGGTAATCAGAGCCTTCGGCAAATTGCTTGCGGCGGTGCCCACACACTCTTTTTGACAGGTATGCTGTTGGTTCAGTTCCTTCTAAGGTGAACTAGTATTTTTTTGTTTTCTCTATCGATCATCTCCTGTCATTTATTCCGAGAGGTTGGAAGAAAAGGTTATATCAGGTTTTGTTTTTGGCAGCTAATTATTGGGAGATGATTTTGTTTCATTGCTTTCTGAATGGAATCCATTAGCAATATGCATATTACTTGGAAAAATGTAAACATGCACTGATAGCATGCATCACTACTTTAGCAGCATTAGCATCGTGAGTCGGTTATCACATTGTTGTAGAAGATCATGATCTCAATTAAAAAAACTATAGTGCCTTGCTCAGAGTTCCAAATTTCATTCTTTTTTGGCTCATGGAAGTATTGGATCACGAGGTTATGACTCATGGTAGTGAATCAATGCATGAAGGTGCCTTTTTTAATTTATGCTTAAGTTAAGTTATACAATAGTTGCACCTTTCTTTAATTATAAAAAGGGTAATAACTCAAATGCCCCCAATAAAATCCCACCTCTCCTCTTGCCCTTGATGGGAATTGAATTTAATCCATGACCTTCAATTCCCAATGATTGCACCTTTACAGCTTAATATCAGAATATTACTAACACATAGCATTGCCAATGAAGTAGAGCAAACATTTGTCTTTTTTTGGGATCTTGTGTTGAGCATAAACACTTAGAATACACCCAGAGAGGATATTTGGCCTTTAAAAAAAGATCAGCTTTTCTTTCATGTTGAAGATTTTATTCCTGCTTATTTAGTTGTTGATAAATTGCTCATCATCTTTGACAGAGAATGGTAACATCTATGCCACTGGCCTCAATGATTTTGGACAGCTTGGGATCTCAGATAATAAAAGATATACCACTGTATGTAATCTCAACTTCACTGCTATGTTTTCTTTTTCCTCCCAGAACATGTTACATGGAAGAGCACGTCCTCAGCCCTCAGAGAATGTTTTCTGCTGTTTTCATTTTTGTTATGAGGGATATCCTTGTAATCATTATATGTGCTGTTTCCTAGTTTGCACAGGAAGTTGCCTCTGAAAAATATCTATCTACACTTTTTAATATTATAAATTTGTAATGTTCTTTCTAAATACGAAGAAATTTTGTTAATAGGAATCGATATTTGTGGGTTGACTTGGTGGAAGATTAAAAATTCACTAGGAAATAATATTATGTTTGGATCTGATCATCAGTCCAAATCAATTAGTACTTAAGCCATTACTTTTCATGTAAGTCATGCTAAAGGGAATGTCATATCATATAGTTTAGGCCAATATTGACTTCTAGTCAATATTAATATAGAAAAATAAATGACAGTTTACTTTTACCCATTTTAGAGGATTTGTGAGGAGCATATCACACCCCTGAATCCTCTTAACTCAGATATGGTTTAGATTGTTAGACCTAAGCAGGTCATTTGTAAATGAAAGTATTTTGCCTGTGCTAAAATATTCTTACTTATGGTTCTAGTTTAAATCTTGTGTTCTTCAGCATGCTTATTACAATTGTTCATTATGGCATATGAGTCATACACTCATACTTGTTGTCAATCTCACAATAACCTTCATTTACATTCTAGAAGTATCTCATTTTAATGGTGTTGTGGACTTATTTTTATGGTCTCATAACAAGGTCATGATTACCTTAGTTTTTTTAATAACTTATATTCATAAATGGCGCCATAGGGTCTACTAATAATTTAATGTTATAGGTCAAATTTTAGTTTCCAGTTAGCATCTGATAATTGTATTGTTACAGATAAATCATGCATAGAAATGTCTGTGTTTCTTAGCTGTGGTTAATGTATGTCATACCTTTTTTGCATGCTTTGGATGCTGTTTTATGTAGAATAACAGTATCTTACTCTGGTGATTAAATTAGCAAATTGCATTGTGTATATTCTATGAGTATATGATATGGTTATCCTCCCTGCATCTTAAGTAAACTTTTGTAACCACTATTATAGGAGCCAACTCTAGTTTGTGGACTTCCTAAAGAAGCTGTAAGAATTTCAGCCGGCTATCATCACTCTTCTGCAATTACAGGTTTTTATTTGAACCTTAATACTCCTGCTTTCCTTTCTACTGATGTGTGTTCCACGTTTCAACATGGCGAATACTGCATGGTGTATGCCGTATGCCTTGGCCATTCCTTTGGAGTCTTTCCTGATAATAGTTGATTAGATGAAAATTCTGTGCCTTTATTGCCTTATGGCTTCATGCATAAATTAACTCTTTGTTGCAAATGCTGTCTTTCAATTTTTTTTGGCCTCCATCATTCTTTTTTTGTGGCATATTCAATTTTCTGACCTTATGCAAATTTATGCAAATAGAAAGCTGGAATGAGCTCTTAGTTTTCTTACTCTTTGTTTGAGGAAGAACTAGGTTACGGTAATATACTCCAAACAACAATACTTGCTAACTGATCATTACAAAATCCTTTACTTTTGGAAACTAGTCTTCACATAGAACGTAAAATTTCCAAATGGTAAATTGAAAATAAATAGAGCCTCCAAGTTTGATTGATGCCATAAGTAAGTTCATCCAGGATGCAGCCTTAAAATTTGATAAGTTGAAGGAAATGGAAGTATTTATAACTTTGCCTAATTTTGAGCAATGAAAATTCTTTGAATAGCAAACAGCGATTCTTTTATACCCAGTACCCTGCATATTCAGGAAAAAGGAGATAAAAGGAAGGGGAATCTTGTTAGTTGGATGATAGGACTCTCTGAGGTTCTATTATGAATATTGCATGCAGTGATTTCTGGCAAAGATTTTGTATTCTAGTGAGTAAAATATGTCGTTTAGGTTTATATTTTTTTTGAACTTTTGCTTAGAAGTTCTACAAATCAATGCAACTGTTTCTTCAGGTGTATGCACTTCCTTCTCTAATCTCGATCTGATCTTTCAAACTTCTGTAGGGGATGGTGCACTCTATATGTGGGGCAAGAATTCAAATGGACAACTGGGGCTTGGGAAAAGTAATGCTCTGCCTACTCCTGTATTTATGTTTCCTCACTGATGAATCAATCTGTACCGCAAATCTCATAAGTTGAGGGGATATAGTGCACTTGTTTGTTTAAAAATCAGGACTTTTCTTTGCTCTATCCAAGCACATTATAAGCCATCTGTTTTAGATACTTAATTCTCCTTATTGCTGTTAATGTTGTCTTATAAGACTTTTCTTTGTCTTCTTTGAAAAAACCTTACAAAATATTGAAGTTATATATAATAATAGTAAGGTGCGACCTGTTTTTGATTTTATTGTAATCTATTCATGAGAGGTAGACTTATTACACTCAACAGGAGTCCATCTGTTTTCGATGTTGGGAAGTATAACATATCTTCTTCTGTTCAGCCAACATATTATTTTCATCAAGAGAAATATGCATTCCAATTCATATGTACTTTAATACTCCCTTCTGTGCTCCAAGAAGGATCCTTTCACATTAATGAATCTAACGTCGGTGTCCTTATTGTGACAGTTGTATCTTCTATGTTACTCTTGATCATTGCTGATTGGTGGATTAGACCTCTCAAAAGTTATTAATAACCTGCTTTCTTCAAACTTTGCAGAGGCAGCAAAAGTAGTTCCTCTTCCAAGTAAAGTTGAATGCCTAGATCAAGTCACCATTAAACTTACTTCTTTGGGATCTGAACATTCTGTTGCTGTCACAGGTTCAACATAAATACATTTAGCTTGCTTTTACGTTTTCCACAAATGCACATACAAAAGCCTTACCCTTTTAGTTAAATTTTCTTTTTTCCCATACCACCTCTGTCCCACTATTTATGCTGCACTTGCCTTTTGCACTAGGATTTAGGTAGAAGTAAATGTGTGGAAGAGAAATAGTAGAAAGTGAGGATAAATTAAGAAAAGAAAGGAATATAAATGAGTGAATGAGGATGAATTGGACTTTGCAAAAGACGAGATAAGCAAAGTGTGAAAATAGTACTTGGACGTCGAAAAGAGGTAAAATGTGACAATAATAATGGGACGGTGGGATTTGGGAAGTACTAATCATCAGTATTTTGATTAAATAGGAAACATGGCTGTTATTGTGCAGATAAAGGTGAGGCCTTGAGTTGGGGTGGAGGAGCATCTGGAGGACTCGGTCATGGGCATAAATCTGGCCTCTTTGGATTTGTAAAAAGTGACAGGTGTTTGTTCTGTTTTGTTTCTGTGGTTAAGGATTATGATACAAATGCAGAATAAATGTGTTATGTTCTTCAGAGTTTGAATCTGTATTGTCATTGGTCTCTGATATCAAGCAAATAATGAGTTACAGATAATTTCTACCTGCATGATTTTTTTTCTGTCTGTTATAGTGGCTAATGATATATTGCTTTGTTTTTTAGATAGTCAGTTTAACTATGTGGATGGAAGAGATTTCTTAATGGTTTTACTGTGTGTTAGTGGAAAATGGCGTATTCCCCTGTTAGTTTCGAGATGTCAAATTTGTTTGACCTTTTATTCCAATGTCTCACCTTATAAGTTTCCTGCAATGTGTTTAGTCCACATGTTCAAATACTGTTTAATTAGTAGAAACTAGGGTTGCTTACCATTCTACCTTCTCCATTTTGTTCTGAGCAGCGAATTTACTCCACGGATGATTAAAGATCTTGATGGAATAAAGGTGCAAGTATTTCTTTAGCGTTACTCACTGTTGAGAAATTGTTTTGAATATAAATAAACCTTGTTAGTAATATTTGTGACCATAATAGGTGAAAAGTGCTGCTGCTGGGATGCTACATTCTGCCTGTATTGATGGTATACTAAAGTTTCATGTTTCTATGTCAGGGACGGCTATACTTATTGACATTACATTATTTTAAAAACATAATTTGGACAAATTTATTTAAAGTAATTTTTAAGTGTTCCAAATTAACTTCTGTGGTACAGCTTTTTCACTGCGAGTATGTTGCAGAGAATGGTTTTCTATATATCTTTGGTGACAGAGCAAAAAAGGAACTGGTGCAGTTTTAAATTTCCTTTCTTCTAAATTTGTTACTTTATTTTAAAATGATTGATGGTAATTGCTTACTAACATGCTCAATCCTTGTCCTATAGGGCATAGGACAAAAAATTGCAACAGTGCCATCCCTTGTGAGCGAATTGCCATCCTCTGAAGAGGTTGCCTGCGGTGGCCATCACACTTGCGTTGTTACAAGTACTGATCTCTTAGTTCTTAAATTTCATAGACTTGATCCTGAGAAAATATGATGGGTCTTGCTGTACTGTGTGAATATGGGCTTACATTTACTTTTGATTACTCACCTAGAGTTGTGAAGAATAAAGAACAAAGGATTAAGTTATGTGAGTTCTATAGAGGCATACTATACAGCATGTATGTTTGTGTTGGTTAATGTAGATTATAGCTTTGATGAGAACTTCCTTCTTGTTGTGTTTAGAATAATGTCGAAGCAAGGACTGGTTGATAGACATTCCGTCTTATTCTGATACTATTTGTTGATCTGGTTTATGCAAGGGAGGAGGTTTGACATGTAGAAGTAGAACACTCAATCATGTTTAATGATCAATTGAAAATAATAATGTTTAAGTTAAAGCATTGTTACAAGTTGAATTCTGGATTTTCTGTAATGCATGAACGGTTAAATCTGTAACTGCTACTGATGTATGGATCCCTGAATGCATCTTTAAGTTTTTGAAGGAAGCTAGTCTTGAAGTATATGGCAATACATCATTTTAGACACTTAGGATCAACTTGACCATTTGAATTTGTACATATATCACAGGTGGTGGAGAGCTGTACTCGTGGGGCTCAAATGACAACGGCTGCCTTGGTATAGGGTATCTTCCTTGTTTATATACTTAAATCTCAACATGGATACAATTTTGTTTCCTACTGGCTTCTCAGGGTTCTGATTTCATGACTTCTATAGATTTAACTTTCACCCCTATTTCCAGGTCAACTGATGTTACTCAGTCACCTGAAAAAGTTGAAGGTCCTTTCCTGAGGAATCCTGTTTGCAAGGTTGGTTAGGAAATAATTAGTTAGAAGTTTATGACTGATCTGTTTTGCTGCGTGGAGATAGGTTACAAATACTTCCTGTTTATTACTAGGTTACTCCTTGCACTTATATTTCGATAGAAGAAATTCAGGATCACAATTTAAAATCTGTCTATAATTGGGAACTATGATACATGAAGCATAAATTTGTTAAGTTGGTTGGTGATAGGCATAGCTTAATGATATTATGAAATTCGTAGCTATTTCCTTGAGTAGTGTCTGAAATTTTGATATTTATACTTGTATCTACTATTAGGTATCCTGTGGTTGGAAGCACACAGCAGCTATATGTGGTAAGTGTCTTCTCCGTGAAAGCATAGTTAGACACTAGTAGTGCCTCTGCACTCATGGTTTTTCTGGTGTTTATGATTAATAATCAAATATGCTCTCATTGTAATTAAGCGATTTTTCCTGTCTCCCAGCCGTAAAACTGGTGAAGTTTAAATAAGATGTTTATTTCCATAATATTCTGCATCAATTATTGTTAATGTTCGCAGTTTGGAGGGTTATGGTTCAGTTGTGCTCATGTTCTATGTGTCTACTCTTCACCTTACATGTTTTTGCTTCATAAACAAGTGAAATTACTTCAATTTCATATTTCTCTTCAGAAATGTATATATACTTTTGTCATTGCCGAGAATTCAATGGTTGGGTCCCCCCTCTCTCATTCTCTCACACACACACACACAAAAACACATACATATAGCACTTATTGCCCAACAGTTGAAGGAGATCCTATTTTCGGCTTCGAACCATTCCCATGAGTATATCTGCATAGGTGTATTAATTACTTTTTAGCCAAAATTTAATAATCATAGTCACTATGAAAACATCCAGAGTCATTTAATAATCATATTTTTGAAAATATGTGAACAATTAATACAAAAAGCATCCACCACACATTTGCAAAGAAGATGGAAAGAGAATTATTAAATTATCCAGAGTTGCAACTCAGATTCCTGCTGGAAAACCGAGTCTGTAATTCTATGTTCATAAATGTTGGAGTCCATTGACCATTTCTGTAATTGTATTTAAGAAATCTACGATTTTCCCCGTTTACTGTATCTTGTGGATCCCATCTAATTTGATTAACCGTACAGGTGGCAGTGTTTACACCTGGGGCTGGGGTGGCTCACATGGAACCTTCTCTGATGATGGCCATTCTTCTGGTGGACAATTGGTTTGTTCCTATTTGTCAGCCTATTTGTTTCTTGATCTGCACATATATGTTGTGGCTATCAGCTTATCTATTTAATTTCAGCTAGAATTACAATTTTTATCGAAAACAAGTTACACAAATAAGATACTTTTAGCATCTTTATCTTGCAGCATTGGAATTAATATTTGATGCTCACATATACATAGATAACCAGAAGAGATTTAAAATTTAAAATATATTGATCTAAGGTAGATAGATTTCAATGGGTATAAGTGGCAAATGCTTTGGGGTCTTCTGCCGTGACAACCAGACCTCTCAAGGTAGTATTTTAGTGAAATTTTAACAGGCTCCAAATAATTTGAGATATAATAATTGTTTCTAGAGATGGTTTTGAGCTTTGCCTAAAGATTGTAAAAAACAGAGAGGAAAGTCTTAATATAGGACAAGTGTTACCCATTTTTCCGTTGAAAAGGTACTTCCACGAGAACTTAAAGCGTTTCCTTCCGGTTTAAGGTGGCAGTGTTTACCATCTTAGGTCCTGTAGAATTAATTCATCAAGAGATTCAAGACTAATTTAAGCCAGTTTAGAATTCATTCTCTTCTTTTCTTTTCTCTACTTCGTAGGAGTTACTCCCCATTTTTATTCAATCCTAAGTGTGGACAAAAGTACCTTAATATTTTCATTTCTACTACGTATGTTAACTTTGATGGTTGTGTTCATAAATAAATAGAAGTCTTCTTACCATATGATGAAATCATCTTTCCAAAACTAACCCTGCACTAAATCAAAATCTAGTGATCTCTACAGTTTCCTGTTTAGGTTCTAGCTTAGGCCACATTCTAATAATAGGTTATTATTTTGATATATGCAAACTTTGGATATGCTATAGTATGTCCGAAACGTTGCTGTTCCTTTATGATTTATGAACAGTCAGGTAAGTCTGCCTGGTTTTTCTTTTTAATGTTGGCGATCTGAAATATGAAAATTTATTGGAAATGTAAGAAGGTGAACAAGAAATATGACAAACTGATTGTAATATGAGTAAATTTAACATCGAAACCAGACTTCATTCAACATGCTTTGATTCTGTCTCCTCCTTTCCTACATGGAACTATTTTATTAGAATGCTGACTTGGATTATAATTTGCTTTGGGGAATAAAGGACTTATTTAGGCCAATTCCTTGCATTCAAGAATTTTGGGGAACTTGATGGGCAGTATGCCTCAATTGTAGTGTAGTTTGATTTAAAAAATAAGTTTGATTTAAAAAATAAAAGAAAAAAAAGTATAGAATCTCAAACCCTATTTTTCACTGATTCAACATCTGACTACCTGTCAAGTTCAGTTAATGATTGTGTTTTCCGTATTTATTTTTAATCTCACAGGGTCAAGGAAATGACGTAGATTACTTTGAACCGTCACTGGTGGATTTTGGCAAAAAAGTGAATGTATTGCAAGTTTCATGCGGTTTTAATCATACTGGAGTCATTCTTGAAAGCATTTCAACAAATTCTTGATCAGCAGATGGTCATTCATGTGTATTCTACAGATGATGTCGGACACGCCATGCATATATTATCATATACCATCTATGTATTTGTGTATCTAATATAACAGATGTTGTACTCAAGTTCTACATCTGTAAGTTCCAGAAAATTCAAGTGTACCTGAAGATGTTGTACTCAAGTCCTCAAACAATTGCTTATAAGGAAGCTTGCCCGCAAGCTTTGCTTGATCAGTATAGAATTAAAGAGCAATACTTGAAATTCGATCAATTTTTTAAAAACCAGTGTTGAATTTGATTATTTATAAAAGTTTACTGAAAATGGTTTGGTGTGATAATTTTTCCTCCATTTCTATTCTCTCCAGAAACATGCATTGGATATATCGATAGTGATTCTGTTATATCATGATATTATTAATTTATTAGTAAATACATCTTGAACAATACTGTACTATAATATAATCAATCATCTTAGGCAAGAGAGCAATAGCTTGATCCATCATAAAAAATTACGAAAACCTCTTATCCTAAACAGTAACTTATTCTCCAAGGTAACCTCACCTGCAGTTTCAAATCGGCGGGTGGCCATCGGCGAACTCCACCGCGCCGGCCACCCCGACGCCCCTTACCTAGTTGTAATCTCTACCACCAGCCTCGCCCCCTCGCCTGAAAAAATTCCCCCCGTAAGCTATGGCCCGGCCGCTACCGACATCTCCCGACGCCGATCTGACATCCCCAACACAAGCGACGGTCGATGTAGACTCCTCACGATGGACTGGCCTACGTTACTGCCCAGATCGTCCGATCCAGTGGGTTCATAGCAGGTCGACGCCGCCGCATCCTTGAGACGTCCGATGCCGCCGTCCGCATCCTTGGAAATCAGGTTGTCCACGTCTACCAGATATAGCCGCCGCCACATGCCGTCGGGAAAACAAGGAGTAGGATCCACCCTATTTACGGAGCAGATCCCGACGGATCGGTGTAAAACGTGATGAACACGCACCGTTGGTCCGACCATCTGTTTCTGCCCGACACTTGTCCACGCGCTAGTTGGGACTCGACCGTGTAGTGGCGGCGCGTCGCGCCGCCTGTTTTGCGGCGTCCACGCGCCGCACCAGCTCCGCCGATGTCCCTGTTCTACTTGCAACTTGACTAGATCCGAGATAAGGGTTTTTTCTTCTGTTTTATTTTTTTTATTTTTATTGTTATTTTTTTCTGTTTTCTCTACTTTTCTGTTTTTCTTGTTTTTATAATTTTATAGTTTGTTTTTAAAATTTTAGAAAATTGGGTAATTGCTTAAGTGGGTACTTTTGATTGGGTATTGGTCGTGATAGTATAACTACCATTTCCTAGATTTGCAGACGGCTCCTTTTGCTTTGCTAAATCTTTGATGACTTTCGGTATGGTTCATATGAGGGCTAGGTGAAATCCGAGTCAAAGTAGTTTGAGTACTTACTTTTGGCGATTCTTTCATATCACGAAACAAATTTGTAGACAGGACGAGCTGAATTCTTCCAGTCCGGTTCGTGTTAGTTACACTGTCAAATGCTTATGGGTCGGTGAAAACAAACTAGACAGTCTCCTACTTTTCTTAAGTCTCTTACCGCCGCCGAGTGGACGAGCATATAATTTAATGAGATTCTCTGCAGATCTTCATTTTTAAAGAGACTTACCGGGGAGTGATTACTGGTTTACTATGTTAGTCCAATACTATCTACCTACTTGTGGCCGGCTAGCTCGAGCCGAATTAGTTGGAAGGATCGTAGGTATTTACCACTATCATCTACAACCCCATTATCAATAGTCTAGTTTAGTTCTAGATTAGTTA
>JAAGWI010083091.1:0-15274 GCA_012274505.1 Galium porrigens var. tenue
GTCTTGTCGAGGAGGAGGACGTCGACATCACCCGCCGCCTCGATCGCGCGGCCAGAGGTGGCCAGCACATTGGCCTTCATCATCCGGCTCATACCGGCGATGCCCACGGCTGAGAGCAGTGCTCCGATCGTCGTCGGGATGAGGCAAACGAGAAGCGCAATGAGCACCGTGATCGTCACCACCGTGCCCGAGCCGTTGATGATCGTGCTGAAGCTAGAGAACGGCAGGAGGGTGACGCAGACGAGCAGGAAGATGATCGTGAGTGCCACCAATAGGATCGTCAGTGCGATCTCGTTGGGTGTCTTGCCACGCTTAGCGCCTTCGACCATCGCGATCATGCGATCGAGGAAGGCCTCGCCCGGCTTGGCAGTGACCTCGACAACAATCCAGTCCGAAAGCACGCGTGTGCCGCCCGTCACGGATGCGAAGTCGCCGCCTGCCTCGCGGATTACGGGGGCGGACTCGCCGGTGATTGCGGACTCATCCACCGAAGCTGCGCCTTGCAGCACTTCGCCGTCGGCCGGGATGATCTCGCCGGCCTCGACAAGCACGTATGCTCCCACACCCAATTCGTCGCTCGCCTGAGGCCAGGATTCGGCGTCACGTCGCGGCTCCTTGAGCATCCGAGCGAGAACGCGCTGGCGGGTGGCGCGCAGCGCATCGGCCTGCGCCTTGCCGCGCCCTTCCGCCATGGCCTCGGCAGCGTTGGCGAAAAGGACCGTGAACCAAAGCCATGCGGCGATCGCGAAGATGAAGGGAGCGGACGCCTCGCCCTTGCCGGTCACGGCCTGAATGAAAAGCAAAGTTGTGACGATGCTGCCGAGAAACACGACGAACATCACCGGGTTCTTGATCTGAACGCGCGGTGACAGCTTCTTGAAGGCTTCCGCGGCCACTGATGCCCACGGCACTTGCTTGACGTTTCCGCCGAGGACGGCGGCGCTCTGCGCCGTAGGAGTCTCTAGATCGGACATGATGCCACCTCGGTTTTATTGGGCAGCCGGACGGGCCGGCGCGGCAGCCGCGTCGAGCGCGAGATTGAGTGCAAGGACATTGACGCGTGGGTCGCCGAACAGACCGAACTGCGGTCGATCTACATTCTCATTGATCAGCGCCAGGACGCGGTCCACCGCCACCCCTCGGGCGCGAGCGACCCGCTGCGCCTGGATGTTGGCGTTGGCGATCGAGATATGCGGGTCGAGACCTGAGCCGGACGCGGTCACCGCGTCGACCGGAACGGCGGCGTTGGCCGCCAGTCCGTTCTCCTGACGGTAGGCGATGGCGCGCTCTTCGACCGCGGTGAGGAGCTTCTTGCTGAGGACACCCTGGTTGCTCGCGGCGCTGGCTCCAGCGTTATACGGCTGGTCGACCGTCTTGGAGGGGTCCTGCGGGTCGGGACCCGACGTGGCGCTTGGCCGACTATGGAAATATTCCGGGCGGGCGAAATATTGTCCGATCTGGCGAGACCCGATGGCCTGCCCGTTTCTCTCGATCAGGCTTCCCTGAGCCTGGCTCGGGAAGAGCAGATTGGCGACGCCGGTTGTCGCCAGCGGATAGGCCAGACCTGTCACCACCATGAATAGCAGGGCTGAAACGAGCACCGGCCGGGCGATGCCCTTGAAGGCGGAGGTGGCAGAGAGGTCGGCGGATGTCGATTGATCGTTGTGCATGGCGATGTCCTCAGAATGTCGTGCCAGACAGCATCAGCAGATGCTCGACGATCGGGCCGAGCGCGAGCGCGGGGAGGAAGGTCAGACCCCCGACCACCAACACCACGAACACGAGAAGCCCTGTGAACAGCGGCGTTGCGGTCGAGAGCGTCCCTGGGCCAGCCGGCACCGTCGTCTTCGCCGCCATCACGCCCGCGACCGCCAGCATCGGCAGCAAGGTCAGATAGCGCCCGACCAGCATCGCGAGCCCAATGGTTGTGTTGAAGAAGGGCGTGTTGGCGTTGAAGCCGGCGAAGGCCGAACCGTTGTTGGCGGTGCCCGAGGTATAGGCGTAGAGCACTTCGCTGAAACCGTGGGGCCCCATGTTGGCCAGACTGTCGACGGTGGAGGGCATGACGCATGCGAGCGCCGTGAAACCGAGGATGCTGAAGGCATGGGCCAGAACAGCCAGCATCACGAACTTCATCTCGCGCGCCTCGACCTTCTTGCCGAGGAATTCGGGCGTTCGCCCGATCATCATGCCGACCAGGAAGACGGTCAGAATTGCATAGGTGACGAGATTGATGAGGCCGACGCCATCGCCGCCGAACACGTTGTTGAGCATCATCTGGGCGATCGGGACGAGGCCGCCAAGCGGCGTCAGCGAGGCGTGCATCGAGTCGACCGATCCCGTCGTCGCCGCCGTCGTGGTGGTCACGAACAGGCTGGTCTGCGCGATGCCGAAGCGAAGTTCCTTACCCTCCATGTTGCCGCCGCCGAGCGTTGCGGTCTGCGCCTGATCAATTCCCAGCGGCGAGAGCATCGGATTGCCCGCATGCTCGGCGCCGTAGACCAGCGCTAGGAAACCGAGGAACATGACGAAGAAGGCGGCGAAGAACGACCAACCCTGCTTGCGGTTGGCGATCATCGATCCGAAGACGTAGGTCAGGGCCGACGGGATCAACAACATGCTCAGGATGTGCAGCGTGTTGGTGAGCGGTGTCGGGTTTTCAAACGGATGCGCGGCGTTCATGCCGAAGAAGCCACCGCCGTTGGTGCCGATGTGCTTGATGGTCTCGAGACTGGCCACCGGCCCGATGATGAGTTGCTGGCGAGCGCCTTCGAGCGTCGTGACCACCGTGTCGGCCGTCAGCGTCTGCGGCATGCCCTGCCACACATAGATGAGCGCAAGGACGAAGCAGAACGGGAGCAGCAGGCGGTAGGTGACGCGCGTGAAGTCGACCCAATAATTGCCGATGTCGCCGGCGCTCTTGCGGCTAAGGCCCCGGATGAAGCCGCCCGCGGCGGCAACGCCGGTCGCGGCGCTGACGGTCATCAGGAAGGTGATGACCGCCATCTGCGACAGGTTCGAGAGGCTCGTTTCGCCAGAATAGGCCTGCCAGTTGGTATTGGTGATGAACGAGGCGACGGTGTTGAACGCGAGGTCGGGTGTCTGCGAAGAGCGACCGAGCGAATCGCCGGGCAGAAGTTGCTGGATACGCAAAATCAGGTAGCCGAGCAGCATCATGGCGGCGTTGCTGAGGAGCAGCACCGCGCCATAGCGTTTCCAAGACATCGGCTCGGCGGGATCGACTCCCAGCAACCGGTAGGTGCCGCGCTCGATAATATTGTGTCCAGGCGCGGTGAAGATGCGCTTGAGCCACGGGCCAGTCACAAAGACGAGGCCCGTCATGATCGCCAGAACGACGATGAATTGATTCAGATCGTATCCCATCAGAGCCCCCTCAAATTCGATCGAGGGCCACGATGAACCCTGCTGTGATTGCGAAGAATCCGAGCGTTACCGCTACGAAGATGAGGTCGCCCATATTTGCCACCTGCCGGTTAGAATGGATCGTTGATGCTCAGAAGCGCTCAGGCTTCATGAGGGCGTAGAAAAGGTAGATGAAGAGGCCGACCGCGCAGGCGCCGGCCAGACCAATCATGAGGGTTTCGGTCACGAGGATTCTCCAAACAGCGCGACGACGCCGAAAGATCGTCTCTGCGTGCGCGAGCGCGGACGCACGCGGCTCAGTAGACGCGCAGATCTCGGCTTCTCGGCCAGAAAGTTGCTGAGCATTTTGGCTGCAGCTCCAGTTTAGTGTCAGTCTGCGGGACGCCTTTAAGACGTTGCACGTAAAGGCGGCGCTGAGTTTTTACGCCGGTGTATAAGGATGGCGTAAGGAAGCATGTCACAGCTACCGCCTGCGACGCTTCTTGGCCGGTCATGAATAGATGAATGCGAGTGAAGTAGAGTAGGCTTTCGAACTGGCGAATGAGGGCTGCGTCTTACGCGGTCTTTGCGGTCGCCCCCGAAACTCTACGCGATCCTTATGTCACGCGGGGTAAGCAGCTTCCTATAGCATCGCGTTCGACTCGACGCGTTCCAATCACAGGTAACGCCGAGATGCGCTGTAGCTTCCATCCCCGCCAACATCGCTGCACAGCTCGGCCCCTCCGGCGGTGAAGGCATTTGAGCTAGAACTTAGGCACATACGATACGTTGTGACGGCCGCCCGGTTTGGAAGCTTTCGCAAGGCATCCTCACGCCTTGGGGTGCGGGAGTCGACGATCAGTCGACAGGTCAGAAACTTGGAGGACGGGCTGGGCTCCAGCCTATTTCTTCGCAAGAGGTCGGGCGTTTCGCTAACGCAAGCTGGCTCGATTTTTGTCGAGCATGCCGAAGCCGCGCTGAACGAGATTGATCGCGCGGTAGGCGATGTCGGCACGATAGGTCGCGGCAGGTCCGGTACGGTTCGCGTCGGCCTGTCATCCCCGCTCGCAACCGGGTTTCTCGGGGAGCTCCTTATTCGCTTTTGTCGGCAGCATGAAGCGGTGCAGCTTGAGTTTGTGGAAGGCACACATACACAGCTCTTCGAGGACCTGGAGCGCGGCAATCTCGATATCGCGTTCATGGCCGCGCCGCTTGACACTGGAAGCCTCGCCACCAAACGGCTGTGGAGCGAGGATGTGTTCGTCGTCTTGCCGGAGAGTGATGCACTCACGAAGAAGAGCGAAATCGCGTGGAGTGACATCCGGCTGAAGCAGTTCCTGGTGACCGAAGCTACGCCGGGACGCGATATCGAAGCGTTCGTTTTCCGGCACCTCTCCTCTATTGGATATTCGCCACGGATACAGCGTGACCGGGTGTCGTCACAGACCCTGATGCAGTTGGTTGCGATTGGCAGGGGCATCTCGATAGCAAGCCAATCGGTCGCGGAGACGGCGTTCCCCGGCATCACCTATCGGAGGCTCGAAGGTTGTGCGGTGCCCTTCTCGGCGGTCTGGTCGACCGAGAACGACAACCCGCCCTTTCGTCGGCTGCTGAGCTTGACGTCCGGGCAAGCAGCTACTGCATAATGGTCGAAGCCGCCGTTCCTGAGTTCCATTACCGCCAGGCGGTCTAAGCGGCGTCAAACAGTGCCGATCCCTCCCAAATATATATGCGATCCTTACGTCCCAGCGTCAGATAAAGCGCCGCCTTTATACGCGTAAAATTAGTGCTTCGCTGCATCTGCCCAATCAAATGGGGATGCAATATGCCCGGACCTGCCGATTTCTCTGCTATTCGCAAGTCGACGCCGCGACACAAACGGTGGTTGACATCGCCCTCGACCCTGGCTCTTGGAGTGGCGTGCGCTACGTTCTTCGGCGCGAGCGCGGCATATGCAGATCCGGTTCCGGCACCCAGTTTTGCTGGCCCCCTCGTCCCTAATCCTGACGCCATCGCGCTTGAGGCAGGACCGTTCGGTCAGGTTCTGGTGTCGGGCCAAGTGACGGGCATCGGCGTCGCGCAGACCAATGCAACGCACGCCGGCGGGATCGGCAACCGCGATGGCTTCGTCGATATCAGCAACGCGCAAGTCCAGTTTCAAACGACCCGGGGCCCGCTACAGTTCTATGTTCAGACGGGCATTTACTCCATCCCTTCGCTGGGTACGTCTTACCTGAAGGCGACCGAAGCGACAGAACAGCTTTTTGGTCCGGTTCCGGTGGCGTACGCGAAAGCGGTGATATCGCCCGAACTATCCGTGTCTGCCGGATTACTGCCGACGATGGTCGGCGCGGAGTCGACGTTCACCTTCCAAAACGTCAATATCGAGCGCGGCTTGCTGTGGAATCAGGAGCCGGCCATCAGCCGCGGCGTCCAAGTGAACTACGCCAAGGGAGCCGTCAGTGCGGCGGTCTCGCTTAACGACGGCTACTTTTCGGGAAAGCTGAACTGGCTCTCGGGCACGCTTTCCTACGCGTTTGATTCCTCGAATTCGCTGAGCTTCGTCGGCGCTGGTGCGCTATCGCGTAATGACAAATCCTCCTTCGCGACGCCTTTGGCGCAGAACAATAGCAGCATTTTCAATCTCATTTACACCCATACGAGCGGTCCGCTCACGCTGACGCCGTATCTCCAATACAGCCACGTTGGCCGCGATGATCAGCTCGGCATCAATCGTTCCGCCGATACCTACGGCGGGGCGCTGCTCGTTAAATACGCGATCGACAAGGAGTGGTCGCTCGGCGCGCGGGCTGAGTATCTGAAGACTAGCGGGGGAAGATGCGGATCGGACGCGTCGTGTGCGCCAACGAACTTGCTTTATGGTCCCGGAAGCAGTGCCTGGTCGCTGACCTTAACGCCGACTTATCAGAAAGGCATATTCTTCGCGCGAGGAGAGGTGTCGTACACTCGGATCGGGAACCTCGAGGCGGGCTTTGGCTTCGGTCGTGACTTCGATCGACGCGATCAGCTGCGCGCGCTGATCGAGACAGGCATACTTTTTTGAAGGCCGCACCGCGCTATCGCGCACGTGCGAGCTGATCGATGGGACCCGCGAACGCATAGTTGGCGCGATGATGGCAGCGAGCATTCATGATGCCGCATCTAGACGCGGAGTCGCGCCTGACGCTTCGGCGCTTCGCTACAAAACTCTGCGTCTCCTCTATTATTGGGCTATACGGCCGGGCGCATTATTTCCCAATGGTGTCGCTCGTGCTCTCGCTTTACTCGATCTGTAGCGCCGTCTTTGCAATCACGCTCCGTGAGAAATTCCTGAGGCGTGATGGGTTCAACCATTGGGACGAGGCGCTGTGGCTGCTTTTGGTTAGCACCGCTGTTCGCGTCATACACGGAATATACTGATGGGGTCGTCCCCGTCAGTCCGGAGCTGACTTCCTGGCGGCTGTGAACGCGCGATCGGTCGCGATGAAACGCTGCAACATCGGCGCTATGAGCTTGATCGGATCTGAAATGGTTTGCCGCTGTTCGCGCCCCAGGACCTCCGCGTAGAGCACCAAGTCGCGATGCAGCGAGGCCGGCAGTTCGAGCGACACCTTAACAGCCTTGTCTTCCAAGAGCGCGCCAAGCTTGAGCTTCGCCATGATCACCCTCCATATGGTTCGAGTACCAGATCCCGCGTCACGATCACCCTGACCGGGAAGCCCGGCCGGATGGTGAGCGTCGGAGCGACGTTAAGCTGGCGGCGAACGATCTGCTGACCGGCATCGTTGATCGTGTCCTGGCCACCATTGCGGATGGCTCGCAGCAGCCGGTCTTGATCATCGACGGCGAGTTCAGCACCGACGTTGAGGAGTGTGGACAGACCAGCGGCCCTGGCGAGATCCCACCAGTGGTAGTCCACGCCATCTTGAAGGCCGGCAAATCCTTGGGAGTCAGCTCCGGGTTGGCGTTCTAGCACGATCGAACGACCGTTCGGGAAAATCAGCCGGTTCCAGACCAAGAGCACGCGGCTCTGTCCGAATTGCACGCTGTTGTCGTACTGGCCCACGACGCGCGTGCCCTGCGGCACGAGAAGGATTCGCCCGGTCGGGCTGTCGTAGATGTTCTCGGTGACCTGCGCCGTGATCTGTCCAGGTAGATCGGAACGAATTCCGGTGATGAGCGCAGCCGAGATGACGGCGCCGGCTTGCAGAACGTTCGGAGACAGCGGCGCGACGACTCGATCGGGCGCCACCGTCCTGCGATCGGGCGCGGCATTGAGGAAGGCGTTCTGACGATCCTGGGCCGAAGGCGTTGCCGGCGGCGGCGCGAGCCCGAGGCTGGCGAGGTTTGGCGTCGGCGGAGGCACGACGGCCGGCGTTGTTGCGGGGGCACCGACGCGGGACTCCGACCCGGAGAACAGCCGGCTGGTCCGGGCGGTTTCGATTTCCTGAAGGCGCCGCTGCTCCTCTTGACTAAGCCCGGGATTCGGAGTCGCGATGCCAGGGGCCGGAACAGGCTGTCCGCCGTTCGCCGGGCTGAGCATCGGCCGGCCGAGATCGCCGGGAAGCGGTGGACCGAGCCGAGGAACACCGCTGTAATCGCGCGGCAGGCCCGCGAGCCCGTCAGCCGTCGAGCGATTCTCGGTCGAGTAGAGTTCCTCATTGGGTCGGCCGCTGTCGCGGGTTTGAAGCGCGTAGATCAAGGCGCCACCGAGGCCGAGGCTCGCGACGAGGCCCACGCCAGCCAGGACCTTGCGCGATAGCCGGGTGACGCGGGGTGGATCCGCGCGCAGCCGCATCGGCGCCGCGCTGGCCGGTTCGCCGGTCAACGGCTGCGCGTCGTCGTTGGGCGCATCCTCATTCCGGAGAGGGTTCTCGCTCACGAAGTCGGCCTCCCGTCGGTGCGTGTGATGCGAACGCGCCGCTGCCGATCGCCGGAACCAAATCGCAGTTCAGCGGCGGCGAAGAGGCGGTCGACGATCATGTGGTGCCCGCGCACGCGGTAGTTAACCAACTCTGAGGTGTCGCCTTCCGCGCCAACGACGAAGAGAGGCGGCATTTCGCCCTGACCGATGCCGCGGGGAAACTCGATGAAGACCTGGCGACCATCATCGAAAGCGCGCAAGGGACGCCAGGGTGCCCGATCACCTTCGATCGCATAGCGGAAGTTGACGTTGGCAAGATCGACACCGCTCGCCACAGGCTGCGCCGCCTGGGCCTCGGCGTTCTGCCGGCGCAGCGCAATGAGCTGGTCCTGCGGGTACTGCCAGGAGACCGATGCCATATAGGTGCGCTCGGTCGACCGAAGCTCCATGTGGTACGTGCGCATGTTGGTGTTGATGACGAGGTTGGTCATCAGTTCGGCGCGCGTTGGCTTCACCAGGATATGGATCTGCCGCGTCGCACCCGCGCCGCTCTCGGTGTCGCCGATGATCCAGCGCACGGTGTCGCCGGCGGCGACGGGGCCGGAGCCGACGAGCTGCTCGCCCGGCTGCAACGCGATATCGGTGATCTGACCGACGGCGGTATAGACCTGATAGAGTGCGCCTTGGGTGAAGGGATAGACCTGCATCGAATTGATGAAGCCATCGCGCACCGGCTGAATGCGCGCGGCGGCGTTGGCCTGGTTCACTCGCGCCGTCGGATCAGCGGGCTCGGCCGGACGCCGCGATGGCTCGACGCGCTTCAACTGGCCGGGCAGCGGCAGCGGGCGCGGCAGCTCGACCACGGTGACAGGTGCAGGCGGATCGATAGTCTGCACGGCGGGAGCCGCGTTGTCGTAGGAAATCTCGGGCGGCGGCGTGGTGGTGGCGCAGCCAGCGAGGGCAGTCGTCGCCAGCAGGATCGCCGGGATTGCGGCTCTGCGGAGAGCCGGAAATGCGAGACTGTGTGAAGCCGGGTTTCCGGCTTTACGGAAAGACGGCTTCATTGCCCAAGCTCCCGTGACCAATTTATTGCGTTGACGTAGATGCCGAGCGGGTTCGCTCGGAGGCGATCGGCGTTGCGGGGGATCTGGACCACGATCGTCAGGATCGCGGTCCAGCGCGTGGTCTCGGCGAGTTGGCCGTTTTCGTAGCGGCGCTCGACCCAGGCAACGCGAAAGCTGTCGGGTGACGCGCGAATGACGCTGGAGACATCGACGGCGATCTGCTGACGGCCTACCTTTGCGAACGGGTCGTTCGACCGCGCGTAGTCGTTCAGGGCTGCAGCGCCGCGGTCGGTCGTGAAATCGTAAGCTCGTAGCCAGTTTTGGCGGACGATGATGGCGTCCGCGGGAATCGATCGGACCTGCTCGATGAAGCGCGCGAGGTGAAAGGCGATTTGCGGATCGGTCGGACGATAGTCCGCCTGAGCGGGGGAAACCGCTTGCGCCTGGCCGAGCCGGTCGACTTGGACCACCCAGGGCACGATGGTCCCGCGGGCTGACTGTACGACGAGCGCGGTGGCGAATCCGGCTGACAGGAGCAACGAGCCAAACGCCATCAATCGCCAATTTTTGGCCTGGATGCGTGATGCGCCGATGCGCTCGTCCCAAACTTGGGCGGCGCGCTGATAAGGCGTCTCCGGCTCGGGGGCCTTGCCGTAATGGGTAGAGGGTCGTTTGAACATCAGCGATCGCCTTCGGACAGGTTGACGGACGAGCCACCGCCATGTGCGTCGCCTGAGCGAACGGCATGGGCTGTGGCCTGCGCGGCGTGGGTCATGTGTTGGGAGCGCCGCATGCGTTGCGCCCAGGCCGGAGCGCCGCCAGCGCGCGCGGGCGCTGCTCCGTCGCCGGCGGCATCACCGCCGATCGAGCCCATGGTGGAAGTTCCGCCTGTGGCTTCGAATGCCGCCTTGCCGCCAGCGCTGAAGCTGGAACGCATGCTTTCGGCAGCGCGCGACGCGGCACGGCGCAGCGGCGACACGGCGGCGCTGCCGCCGGCGCGGGCGACCCCGCCGAGCCCGGAAGCGACGCCGGCTGCACCGGACTGTCCGGCTGCGCCAAGGCTGTATGCGGTCGATGCGCCACCCACGAGCGCGGCGGCGGCGGCGGCGGCGGCGGCGGCGCCACCAGCCAGTGCGGCACCGCCGGATGCGGCCGCGCCGACGGCGCCGGCGCCGAGAGCGACCATGCCACCGGCGGCAAGGCCCGTCCCGACGGCGGCGCCGGCGCTGAGTTGAGGACCGCCTGAGACGATCCCGCTGGCGATGCCGGGACCGAAGATGCCAAGACCGAGTAGCGACAGAGCAGCCAGCACGATCGCCATCGCTTCATCAATCGAGGGGTTCTGGCCGCCGAAACCGGACGTGAATTCGGAGAAGAGCGTCGAGCCGATGCCGATGATGACGGCCAGCACCAAGACCTTGATCCCGGACGAGATCACGTTGCCAAGCACGCGCTCGGCCATGAAGGCCGATTTGCCGAACAGGCCGAACGGGATCAGCACGAAGCCGGCGAGCGTTGTCAGCTTGAACTCGATGAGCGTGACGAAGAGCTGGATGGCGAGGATGAAGAAGGCGAGAAGCACCAGCGCCCAGGCCAGGAACATGCAGGCGATCTGGATGAAGTTCTCGAAGAACGACCAGTAGCCCATCAAGCTGGAAATGGAATCGAGCAGCGGCCGGCCGGCGTCCAGACCCGTCTGTGCGACCTTGCCCGGACGCAAGAGATCGGCCGTGGTGAAGCCTGTTCCACTGGCTTTGAGGCCGAGGCCCGCGAAGCTTTCGAAGATGATGCGGGCGAGGTTGTTCCAGTTGCCGATGATGTAGGCGAAGACACCGACGAACAGCGTCTTTTTGACCAGCCTGGCCAAAATGTCGTCGTCGGCGCCCCAGCTCCAGAACAGCGCGGCCAGCGTCACGTCGATCACGATCAACGTGGTCGCAATGAACGCGACCTCGCCGCCGAGCAGGCCGAACCCGCTGTCGATGTAGCGGGTGAAGACATTGAGGAACGGGTCGATAACGCCGGTGTTGCCCATGACGTTACCGAGCCTCGTCGAGCTGTGGGGTGAGGCTTGGCGCGGCGGCCGGCGGCATCGGAGGGTTGCGCTCATCAGGCTGAGGGGTGAGGCTCTCTCGCGGCGCGGACGGCATGTCCGGCAAACGCTCGGCCGGGCGGGCACCGGGCGCGAGGAAGCGGTTTCGGTTCTCGGCCCATGCGCGGCGGCACGCCGGATCGCGCGGTCCGTCTTCGCCGAGCGCCTGGCAGCGGATCAGGGCGTCGCGCAGCGGATCGACCCGCGCTTGAACGGCGCGGCCTGACGACCAAGACGCTGGCGCCTCCTCTTTCCGCGTCATCTCGATCGCGGTCGCGGTGATCGCGACGGCGACGAATACCGCCGCGCCGATCCTAGCGAGCATCTTGCCGTCCATGGCCGCGGTCTCAGTTGCCGTTCGGGAACATGCGGGCGTTGCCCGGCTGGTAGCCGTTGCCAGGCGTCAGGAAGCGACGGCGTTGCTCACGACCCTGCTCGGCCGCGGCCGCACGCTCGGCCTCGGACAGACTCTGCGCACGGCCGTTGGCGGCCACGACCGCGGTGAGGTCGGCAAGCTGCTGCGCCTGCAGGGCGAGAAGCTGGTTGCCGGCCTGGGTCGCCTGCAGCGCACCGGCCGCGCCCTGGCTCTGCCCGACAAGCGCGGACATCTCGCTACGGTTGGTGTCGATGTTGCCGACAACGCCGGCCTGGACCCGCATGGCGTCCTGCAAGCCGCCGACGGTGTTCTGCCAGCGTTCACGCGCCTGCGCGACAAGCGCCTGATCGGAAGCCGACATCGATGCATTTCCGTAGGTGGTCTGGAACGCGCGATCGATTTGCTGGACGTTGAGGGCGATGCCCTGCGCCTGTTGCAGGAGCTGCTGCGTGCGCTGTACCGATTGCTGAAGCTGCTGAAGCGACGAGTATGGCAGGCTCGCAAGGTTGCGGGCCTGATTGATCAGCATTGTCGCTTCGTTCTGAAGCTGCGTGATCTGCTGGTTGACCTGCTGGAGCGTCCGCGCAGCCGTCAGCACATTCTGCGCGTAGTTCGTCGGATCGTAGACGATGCCGCCGAATTGGGCCGCCGCTGGCGTGCTGATAAAGAGCGAGATAGCGACTGGTGTCGCAGCGATGATCGTGGCGAAACGCAGTGCGCGAGAGCGCGAACGGAATGAGCGTGTCATGAGAATACCTCCTGATGGGCTTGGGGGATGACGTTGGTGAGGTTGGGAATGAGATCGGCAGCCCAGGCGAGCCGGCTCGAGATCAGCCATTCGGAGAGGAAGCCGTCGGTGCCGCTTCGCGCGTGAACCTCGGCGATCAGCGCTTGGTGCTGCTTGGATGAGGCTGCGCACAGCGCCAGCGCGACATCGGATAGTCCGAGCTCGAACAGGCGGTTGCCGCGCCGCGACTGGCAGTAATAGTCGCGCTTTGGCATCGCGCGGGCGAGGATCTCGATCTGCCGGTCATTGAGACCGAAGCGGCGATAGATGGCGGTAATCTGCGGCTCGATCGCGCGCTCGTTAGGCAGAAGGATGCGTGTCTGGCAGCTCTCGATGATCGCCGGTGCAATCGCCGAGCCGTCGATGTCGGAGAGCGACTGGGTGGCGAAGATGACGCTGGCGTTCTTCTTGCGCAGCGTCTTCAGCCATTCGCGGAGCTGGCCGGCGAATCCCTCATCGTCGAGCGCAAGCCAGCCTTCATCGACGATCAGGAGCGTCGGCCGTCCGTCGAGGCGGTCCTCGATGCGGTGAAAGAGATAGGCGAGCACGGCGGCGGCGGCGCCGGTTCCGATCAGTCCTTCAGTCTCGAAGGCTTGTACGTCTGCCTCGCCGAGATGTTCGGACTCGGCATCGAGAAGACGACCATAGGGGCCGCCGACACAATAGGGTCGCAGCGCCTGCTTCAGGTCGTTGGACTGGAGCAGGACGGACAAGCCCGTCAGCGTGCGCTCCGCAACTGGCGCAGACGCCAGCGAGGAGAGCGCCGACCAGAGATGCTCCTTGACCTCGGGGGTAACCGGCACGCTCTCGCGCCCCAGGATCGCGATCAGCCAGTCGGAGGCCCAGGCCCGCTCGGTGACATCGTCGATCCGGGCGAGCGGCTGAAGGGACACGCTGTCTTCAGCGCCTTCGGTAAGCCCACCGCCAAGATCGTGCCAGTCGCCGCGCATGGCGAGCGCGGCGGCGCGGATCGAACCGCCGAAGTCGAAGGCGAAGACCTGTGATTGCCCATAGCGGCGGAACTGCATCGCCATCAGCGCAAGCAGCACGGATTTGCCCGCGCCGGTCGGGCCGACGATCAGCATATGGCCGACGTCGCCGACATGGATCGAAAGCCGGAACGGGGTCGAGCCTTCGGTTCTGCCGTAAAGCAGTGGGGGTGCATCGAAGTGCTCGTCCCGTTCCGGTCCCGCCCACACCGCTGACAGCGGGATCATGTGGGCGAGATTGAGTGTGCTGATCGGGGGCTGGCGGACGTTGGCGTAAGTGTGGCCGGGCAAGGAGCCGAGCCAGGCGTCTACGGCATTGATGGTCTCCGCCATCGCGGTGAAATCGCGCCCCTGAACGACCTTCTCGACCAGCCGCAGCTTCTCGGCGGCGATGCGCGGATCGTCGTCCCATACGGTGATGGTGGCGGTGACATAGGCTTGGCCGGCATAGTCGGCGCCGAGTTCCTGCAGCGCCATGTCGGCGTCGGCCGCCTTGTTGGCCGCATCGGTGTCGACGAGCGCCGAGGCTTCGTTAGTCATCACCTCCTTGAGAATGGCGGCGATGGACTTGCGCTTCGCGAACCATTGCCGACGGATCTTGGTCAGCAGCTTGGTCGCATCGGTCTTGTCGAGAAGGATGGCCCGCGTCGACCAGCGATAGGGAAAGGCCAACCGGTTCAACTCGTCGAGAATGCCGGGCGTCGTCGCGGTCGGGAAACCGACGATGGTGAGGATGCGCAGGTGCGTTTGCCCGAGGCGAGGTTCGAGTCCGCCGGTCAGCGGTTGATCGGCCAGAAGAGCGTCGAGATACATCGGCGTCTCAGGGACGCGGACACGATGACGCTTCGTCGAGATGGTCGAATGTAGATAGGTGAGTGTTTCGGCGTCATCGAGCCACGCGCATTCCGGCATGAAGGCGTCGATCAGATTCAAGATACGATCGGTACGATCGACGAAACCGCGCAGCACTTCGCGCGCGTTGACGCCGCCGTGGTCGCGACCCTCGTATAGCCATGCTTCGGCACGCGCCGCGTCTTCGGCCGGCGGCAGATAGAGGAAGGTGAGGAAATAGCTGGACTCGAAGTGCGCGCCTGCTTCCTCGAAGTCGGCCTTGCGTTCGGCGTCGACCAGCGCAGAGGCGCTGTCGGCGAACAGGCTGGAGGGATAGGTTGCGGCGTCGTGGCGTTGCGCTTCGACGAAGATGGCCCAGCCGGAGCCGAGACGTCGGAAAGCGTTGTTGAGCCGGCCCGCGACTGCGACCAGCTCGGCCGGCACGGCGCTGTCGAGGTCAGGACCGCGGAAGCGCGCAGTACGCTGCAGGCTACCATCCTTGTTGAGGACGACGCCTTCTCCGACCAGGGCGACCCAAGGCAGGAAATCGGCAAGCCGCGTATTGCGATTGCGATATTCGGCAAGGTTCATCATCGCGTCGTTCCCTCAGACCGACAGGTGACCGGGGACGCGCAGATGCTTGCGCGCGACGTCGACGAGCTGTGGATCGCGTTTGGCCGCCCAAACCGCCGCGAAATGCCCCACAGCCCAAAGCCCGAGGCCGACTAGCCATAGGCGAAGGCCGAGGCCGAGCGCGGCCGCCAGCGTGCCGTTGAGGATGGCGAGCGAACGCGGCGCGCCGCCGAGCAGGATGTGCTCGGTCAGCGCCCGGTGGACGGGAGCGGAGAAGCCCGGCAGCTCGCCGCCATGATCCGCGCCGTCAGCCATCAGACGAGCGCCCCGCCGCC